>LOJH01043725.1:1112-12184 GCA_001685095.1 Ellobius talpinus
AACCACATGGTGGCTCACAACCATCTGTAATGAGATCTGGTGCTCTCTTCTAGCGTGTGGGTATACATGGAGGGAGAATGTTGTATACATAATAAATAGATAATTTTTTTAAACAAAAGAGAATAAGTATAGAAAGCAAGTTACATACAAAACTTTGGATTCACCAAGACAGGATAGGTAATGGAGTATTTTCTCTGAATTTGCCAAATAATAGTGAACTAGATACTGTGGATGTGTTTTTTACTTGATAACTTTGTATTTTATATAGTTTTACTATGTTAGAATTAAAACCTTTCCCTTTTATTTAGACAAAAAAGGGGAAATGTTGTGGGAGAATTATTTGCACTGCCACTCCACACTACCAATAAAGTTATACCTTGAATCAAAAAAAGATAATCAGTAAAAAGCTAGAGATACTAGTATATATGTTTTTAAGTTATTACTAGAGAAATTTTCCACTGTAAGTAAATTTAATCATGAAGATGTCAAAAAGAATATCACTCAGTTTTCATCTGTTTACATATATCAAGGAGAAGAAAGTGAAGGAATTGATGGTCAAATCTACAAGAGACACTTAGAAGCAATACTTACAAAAATACCACTGACGAACAGCTTAGATCACCTGGTAGCGAGGTAAGGTTGTTGTTAATGTGCTTCTGATTTGCATATTTATGGCTAAGTATTCATTTCAGTATTTATCAGTAGTTTTCTGGTTTGCTTTTTAATGTATTTTGTTTGCACTGTCTATATCATTTCTTTAGTTATGAGTATTGAATCTAACAACAGACAGCCTAAAATGTAAAAGTAAAATTTTCTTGATTGTCATTAATGTTTATAGAAGAAAATGAGGAGGTATTAGCCCCGCTAAATTTGAGTTGTAACTAAGTTTACAGATGTTTAAATTTTTCTAGTAAATAATTTCAGGCGTAGTGCCTGAAATAGCACCTCAAAATGGATACTCAGTAAATGTCATGTAGAATCTTCATACTGAGAGTAGGTATGCAGTGGAAATTGTTTCCTCCGTTTCTCCGAAAGACACTTCTTTCTTCCCTTTTCCTTTCCTATTTGATTGGCAGTTTGATGTGATGACTAGAATGTCTAGGTGTTGTAGTTGACATAGGTTGGGATCTGGCTGAACGCCTCTTCAGTTACAATAGTAGTTTTAGAAGCCAGTCCTCCTGGATCTGTTTTGTCGTTCTGTTAGGTGAGAAAGAGAACTGCCTGCGGGTGTCCTCATTTGTGTGCACAGAGGCTTAGTTTACTCTGGAATCAGAACAACCTTTGAAATTTACAACCCTCTTCTCTTCCTGGCACAGAAAGGGTTACTACACCTTTGACTTCTGTTTGCTGCTGTTTCCTTCGACCTCAGGCAAATTGGAAGCTTTCCTATGCCCTAATTTTTTCATCAGCAAAGTCAATATAATTTCTTTCCTATGGAGGTGTGATCATTAGAGATATGATTTGTAAAACACAGTACATAGCAGGGATTCCATGAATGATAACCCATATCTGCTGATGTTTCTTTTATAGCCTTCTTTTTGAAGAATATATTTCATACAGTTCCAAGGAGGAAACCCATGCTAATGAAGTAGCTTTGCTGAATGAGCAGTTTCTTCCACTTATCAGACTTTTAGAAAGCAAGTAAGTTGGGTGTGTGTGGGTGCTCGTCTTCAATGTTGGTCTGTTCTGCAAAGAAGTCGTGTCTTAAGCAATGGATTGTAGATACTTTTCCTACTTTATCCTTTCAGAAAAGGACAGTATATTTAGAATGAGATATATTGAAAGACAAAAGGACATAGGGGTTGTGGCAGGTCTGTGGACAGTATAACTTTTTTTTAAAAAAACTAGAAACCTATTGTCTTCATAGTGACAGAACTGATCAATATTAGCCTTTATGTTTAATATGTGTTTTGTACATGTAGGTGAATGTGGCTAATAGCTTTATCAAGAATACTGAGTGGGCTGGAGAGATGGCTCAGCGTTTAAGGGCAGTGGCTGCTCTTCTGGAGGTCCTGCGTTCAATTCCCAGCAACCACATGGTGGCTGACAACTATCTATAATGAGATCTGGTGCCTTCTGACCTGCAGGCATACACGCAGGCAGAATACTATATGCCTAATAAATCTTTAAAAAAAATACTGAATGAATACTGTAATTCCTTCCTAGATACCCCAGAACATTAGATGTTGTATTAGAGGAACACCTGAAAGAAATTACAGGCCTTAAAAAGCAGGAGCTTTTCCATCAGTTTATTTCTCTTTCTACGAGCGGAGGAAAGTATCAGGTAGGTTGTCCTTCCCCAGCACAGTTAAGACAGGAATTGGTGTGGTTATTTATTTGAAGAGCATCAACCAATAGTCATTTCCTGCTTTCCTCTGTTGAAAAACATCAGAGAGCTGAGAATTTATAGTTTGTGTAATTACTAGAAACAGAGCTCTGGGGCAGGAATCATAACTAAAGAAAAATGTACTATTCAGGAAAATATTGGGCATTTCATATGTTGTCACCAATGGTGGCCTCACAGGCTCCCAGCATGCCTTGTTACTCCAGGTGTGCACCTACCAGCGCAGGAGCCTGTAGTCACATGATCATGACCCTGAATAAATCTTAAGAAATTTTTTAGTTCAAGCCTAAATGCTAAGAAATTTGATAAGTTCTTATAATTGCCCTTGAAAATGAATATTGTAAAGGTAAATGCACTTTTTCTCCTGATATTGGGCTCTTAGTTCCAGTGGTGCATTTCCTTTGTTTGTTTTTCTCTGTATAACAGTCCTTGCTGTCCTGGAACTGGCTCTGTAGATCAGACTGGCTTCAAACTCTCTGAGATCCATCTGCCTCTGCCTCCTGAGTGCTGGGATTAAAGGCGTGCACCATCAGTGGTGCATTTTCAAATCTGGTAGATAGCTGGGTGGTGATGGCACACGCCTTTAATCCTAGCACTCTGGGGACAGAGACAGGCGGATCTCTGTGAGTTCAAGGCCAGCCTGGTCTACAGGAGCTAGTTCAAAGACAGGCTCCAAAGCTACACAGAGAAACCCTGTCTCGAAAAAACAAAAAACAAATCAGGTAGATAGGTAGATGTCCTTTGTAGTCTGATTTCCTGCCAGTTCAAGCTTCTCTGTTGTTTTCTGGGTTGTGTCCTGTCTTCACTGAGGTACCAACTTAGTACTATCACTTGGAATTAGACTTATGTTGTAATGCTATTTCACTAAACTTAACCCACACCCATCCACACATGTATATGGAACATACCATGTGCAATATGAATGTTTTCATGTATTGTAACTCATACTGTGTCCTCTAGATTAATTTACTTTTCTGTTTCTACATTTAGATGGCTATTGCACAGTGTATTAGGAGGTGTAGGGTGTTTTCTGTTTTTATTTTTAGTTATATGTTACTCAGATTAAGTGAAATAATTAATTATTATGTTGGACTTGCAGTTTTTAGAGGATTCTGACACATCTTTGATGCTCAGTTTGAATCATCCACTGGCTCCTGTGAGACTTCTGGCCATTAACCACCTGAAGAATATCATGAAAACATCAAAGGTTTGTGTCAGATAGTTTACTTTTGATCCCCCCCAAGTCTAATTCTAGAGTAAGAAATTGGAGTTTCTGTCAAGAATTTATATTGTATAATTACAGATAAGTCAAACTTTTTATTTTTTTTGTTCTTTCAAAATAACTGCCCTGTTTTGGGGGTTGTTTATTTATGTTTTTGTTTTATATTATATTTTAAGGGTTATAGTTGATTTTTAAGATAAAATCTATTTATTTATTTAGTGCCTGTGCTTATATATGCAAGTGTTTGCACAGAGGTCAGAGAAAAATATGTGGATCAGAGGACCATCATGTGTGTGGGTTTGTGAGATTAAACTAAAATTCTCCTGTCAAGGGCCTCCACCCACAGTCATCTCTCTCTGGGCTCTCTATTTTAGCAAGGCCAACTCCTAATTAGAAGATGGCATTTAGATTGTACGTCATGTTCAGTGAGCCTGGAAGAGGGCTATAGCAGCTACCCATCTCAGAAGGCCTGTTGGGCGTGTGCTCTCAGAGTACGGCCTGGCCTCCATGCTGGTGTTCTGAGGTTCCAGTGGGAAAATTTGTGAGCTTTGTTGCAATAGTTAATTTGCTTTTCTCTTGTTCAGGAGGGCATTGATGAGACTTTCATTAAAGAAGCTATTCTAACCCGATTAGGCGATGATAATGTAGATGTCATTTTGTCAGCGCTGAGTGCTTTTGAGGTGAGTAAATTTGTTTTGTGGATGTGCGGATTTTATTTGTAGGTACTTTGTTTTTCTCACGTGGTGCTTGACTCTATGCAGGAATGTGTCTGGAAATTAGTGCATTAAACATAGTCTGATGAGTCTCAAAGGAGTAGCTAGACTGCACAGTTTGCTGGATAAGGAAATACTACAGAGAGGAAACGTGCTTATGGTTTGAGAGCTTTGTGTCGACAGCCAGTGTCCCAAGACCAGGGCAAATTGGGTCATGAATGCCACTTTTGAGAAATTGTCCTAAGTGAAAAGAAAAGTGCAGCAAAAGAAAAGTTCTCATAGAATAGACATTCTACTGGGATTCTTTGGAGAGATTCTTTACAATTAATTGAAAATTTTAATTTTTTAAACTTCATTTTAGGAACACTTTAGATATTTGACAAGTAAATATTTATTTAATCGTGTTTTCTTCCCCTATCTAGATTTTCCAGCAACATTTCAGTGTAGAGGAGACCATTTCACATCTTCTGAATCTCTTCCAAACAGCAGAACCTCTGAAGAATAAGGGGTGGTAATGTTTGTTTCTCCTGAGCTTATGCTCTGTGTGTCAGTGACCTCTCAGGTTCACACTGCTTCTCTTCCTTTTCCTGAGGACTTTAATAACTTAGCGATTGACCTTTTGCTCAGGACTATAGAACAGAGCTTTAATAAAGTTTGTTATTTGTATGTGTGTCTGTTTGTACAATGTGCGTGCATATGCCATTGCTTACCCTTGGAGGTCAAAGGACAATTTTGTGGAGTCAGTTCTATGTTTTCTAGGCCTGTATAGCAATTGCTTTGATCTCACCAGCCGTGGTAAAACAGATCTTAATGGATTGCTCTCTTGAACTGTAAGACATCTGTTTGATTTCCTGGTATTTGAATGCTGTTTTCTATGCTTGAACTTCTAAAAAATAAAATGCAAAAGTATATAAGGTATAATATTAGAGCTGGGTGTGGTGGCATATGCCTTTAATCCTAGTACTTAGGACAAGTAGGTGAATCTGAGTTCGAAGCCATCCTGGTGTAGAGTGAGTTCCAAGACAGCCAGAGCTACATAGTGAGATCCTGACTCAAAAAAAACCAAAACCAAAAAAAAAATGTTAAATTTTGAGTCATAGGGTGGGAAGAGTTTTCCAATTCTTTTATTTGTAATTAAAGTCAATAAAAAGTAAACCAGCTCAAAAACTTGTAACACTTAAGTATATGATGAGCTTTTAGTTTAGGTTTTTGTTTTTGGCAAGGAAAAGCGACAGATTTGGAGAACATGAGAGGATGTTTCATGTAGTTTCTGTCTGCTCTATAGGTCAGTTGCTGATACAGTGACATAGGTGAGCGTGTGTGTGTGTGTGTGTGTGTGTGTGTGTGTGTGTGTGATAATTTCATGCATGGTATAATGTATTTTAACCATATTCACTCCACTACTAGATTCACCCTTGATGTCACATCTTCCCAATTTTGTGGTTCTGCTCCTTCCTTTATAACCCTTGGAATCCAGTTTGTGCTGCCCGTACATGCATGGGCATGGGGCCATCCAGTGGAGAATGGTTGGTCTAGCAGGGGCCACAATCCTTAATGAAAGCTGGCTCTCCCTTTCCCAGAAAGGATATGCTTTTAATTTAATTTATGTGATATGATATGTAGGGGTATTTTGCCTCCATGTATTTCTTTTTTCTTTTCTTTTTTTTTAATAATATATTTAACTTTATTTTATATGCTTTGGTGTGAGGGTTTCAGATCCCCTGGAACTGGAGTTACAGACAGTTGTGAGCTGCCATGTGGTTGCTGGGAGTTGAACTTGGTTCCTCTGGAAGAGCAGCCAGCCCCATCCTCCATGTATTTCTGTGTACCTTATAAATGATTAGTGCCTGTGGGGGCCAGAAAAGGGTGTCAGAGTCCCCAGAAGTGGTGTTACCACTGGTTGTTAAATTGCTGTGTGGGTGCTGGGAGCATAAGCCAGGTCCTCTGGAATTTTTTTTAATGCAGGATGAATGTGAATCTTCACTGTCTAGTAGAACTGAGGTATCTGATGTAATATATTTCGTTACAGTTGGAGGTGTTTGTTTTTTGTTAAGATATCTGACAGGACAAGATTATTGCCTAGATAACTCCTTTATTGGCATGAGCTTGAGGTTGTGTCTTAGTTGTCTCTGAACAATATTTTTCGTTAGGAGACCAGGCAAGCTATTACCAATTGAGCCAGAACAGTGTAATAATGAATTCTGTTGGCTTGAAGTCTCTAACATGTCACTGAACCAAATGTGTTTCATGTCTTCCAGGTACAGGGTGCTAGAGCTAGCAGCAAACATACTAATTAAAGAAGAGGTACTGAGTAAAAGTGATCAGTTGTCAAATCAGGTGGTAGTCCAGTTGTTGCCTTTTATGGTCATTACTAATGATGACATAGAGTCTCCTGATTTGAAAATTGCTATACATTTGTCAAAATCAGGAATTTGCTCTCTGCATCCTCTACTAAGAGGCTGGAAAGAAGGTAAGAAACAAGTGTTAGATAAAACAGCTGTCTGTTTTATAAAGAAAATGAAACAGTTAAAATTTGGTTGTCTTTGCTGTTTGCAGTTGTATTTGTTATATGTCAGCATAATAGTCTTTACTTTGACTAAGTAACTCATAGACAAATTCAGACTTGTATTAAAAAGAAACATAAAAAGCAAACCTTTGAAGAGAACTAGTAAAAATTTTATCTAAATGTGTAACTTTACCTAATTCTTTATATGAATGCCACTGATAAAGGGCTGTCTGTATTCAATTTTTTTACAGCTCTTGAAAATGTTATTAGAAGCAGAAAGTCAATAGATATAATTGGCATAGGAAATCAGAAGATGGTTCAGTTGCTGGCTGGCAATTTAAGCTCAGGAGACCGCTCTTCAATGCTGAGGCTGGTAGGTGTGCTGTCCACCTCTGCTCTGCACTTTGCTCTCATGCTCAGTAGGCATGCTGTCTTTTGTTGTTGTTCCAGTCTTAAACAAATACAAAGGTAGTTTTGGGTATTCCTGTGGGGACCGTGACTGAGAGTTACAGCTCAAGCTGACCTGGAACTCACTGTTATAGCCCAGGCTGACCTTGAGTTCCTGATCTTCCTGCCTCAGTCTCCCAAGTGCTAGGATTACAAGCTTGTACGACCACTAACTTAACATATTCTACCAATTGTTTAAGTCCTTTCTCTTCTCTCTCTCTCTCTNTGTGTGTGTGTGTGTGTGTGTGTGTAATTTTTTGGACTAGTGAAAATACTTTGTTCTTTTTAATCTTCATTTTTTCTAATTTATATTTGACATATTAAAGTCTTTTCATTGTTAGCATATCCAAATGAAATTAAAAGAAAATACTTTTATAAACCTTTTAATGGTGTTAGGTGTCTGATTTATTGATTTTTGTTGCTGCTTGTATTTTTAAGAATGTGTTTTAAATGCATTTGATTTGTCAAGTGTGTTTATGTACATTATAATTTCTAAGTGTTTGTACAGTTACCTAGTAATCAGTGTTTACTGCTTTTTAAAAGGCTGTTTGTCATCTCACATGATACATGATACATAGATCGGCCTAAGATAGCTAGAAAAGTTTGTTCTGGAAAGATCATGACTAACCAGTAATGGAATGCTTCTTTCCCAAGGTGGAAGATTTAATAAGTGCTGGGGAAAAGGAGTCCTACAACCTGAAGCAGAAAGTGACGTTTCACGTGATCATGTCTGTGCTTATTTCTTGCTGCTCATCCTTTAGAGAAACCTGCTTTCCGTTTGCTATTCAGGTGTTCACTTTATTGCGGAAAAAAGTAAAAAAGCTCAAAAGCATCATGGCTACTGTGGTAAGGAGTGCAGTGTCTGCAGACTGCTGGGTACAGAGTGCAGTACAGCCTGGGTGCTGGGCCCAGAAGCCGATCTAACTGGGGAGTGGGAAGCAGTGGTGGCAGTGGGTTTCAGGCAAGGTACTCGCACGCTTTTGCAGCAGATTTATTCAGATCACGAGATTTCCAGGTTGGAAGGTTTTATGTCTTAACTGACTCCTCTTTACTCTTTTTGTCAGGCCACTATCCAGGTTTCACTCATAACTACTCTGGTGATGACAAACTCACTTCCAGAGTTAGGGCTTGAAGAAAACTTGTTATAGTATTTATTGAAAGAATATTCTTTATATTGAAAACAGTTGAGTGTCCCGGTAGGTCTGGCCGTCTCTGGCCTGCCGTTGTCTCTGACAGTGTTACTAAAGGTCCTGTTTCCATTTGTATCTAGTGGCCCATTCTGAGGTAATAAGATTATTTTAATATCTGCTGTTTGCAGCAGTATTTTTCTTTTATTTATTTTCTGAACTCCAAAGGGCTGCCCATTACAGGATTTGCTAACTGAGTTACACTTGCTACACTTTCTTCATATTTATGTGTACTCCCAGAATTTTTATAAATTCTAATTTTAGTCATTGTTAGCTAAAATTATGTGAACATGCTTCTCCATACTTTAAAACGTGGCCCAGGTGAGCCCTTCTTGGTGTCTGTCTCTTGTGAGGTGTAGCAGCGGGAGCTGTATTTGTCTGCGGTGTCAGCAGGATAGAGCAGTTACGTTTTACTCCGTGTAGGTGGTAGGTTGTTTCACATTGCTCTGTTAATGCCCTTTCTGAGGACTCGGAGCATCTTTTCAGCTGCAGCCACCTATCCATTCATACACGCACGCAGTCTATATGCAGTTGTCAATTCATCCCTACTAGCACATGCACATCTGCTGCCGTCTGCTTGTAGAGCACATGTTTGAACTCCTTTCAGGATGTGCTAGTTTCTGTGTCCGTTAATGTTGCAGGAAATCCCCTCTGAGTGGCACCTGGAACTGATGCTGAACAAAGGATTGCCAGAAGAGCTGTGGGCGCGCTATGTCCAGCAGCTCCACAGTGCTCAGAAGGTTACTATGGAGGACTCCATTTTACTGATATTTTCCCTGAAGTGTTTTATTTTTACCCTGAAGGCTCCCAAATCTTTTCCTACAGGTAAGGCACGATCATAAATCTTTAAATGTGATGCAACACTGAGTTCTTAACTCCATAGTTCACCTTCACTTGAACGCAAAGCTCCCCGAGCACGCTCATGTAGGTTTCCCCATTGCTTCTCTTTGTCACCATGTCCCTGCAGGTGCTACATGGTGGAATCCTGAGCAGCTAGATGACGACAGCAGATACTACCTGCACTTGCTCATTGGTGTCTTTGAACTGCTGCTTGAGTTTTCTGATGCCATGCATTTCAGGGTTCTGATGAGGCTTATCATGAAGGTACTTGGCTTGCTCCTCACAGGCATTCTGCTGTGGGTGGTGTAGGTTATTTTATTACTATGGGAGTATATTTTGCAGCAGTGAAGAGTGCACTAACAAACATTCCCTCCAAAGCAGTATAGTAATGAGAGCCCGGCAGCCCGGTGAGGGGAGAGTAGCACTGCAGCGTTCCTATGGATGGGCTAGTGTGTTTAAGAATCAAAGCGGCCCAGTCTGTTCATGTTGTAAATGTCATTTGTAGATGAGAAAACTGTCCAAGTGTTGAAAAGACCATATTCAGGAGACGCAGTCACCCGTGAAACTTATCCTGGGCTGTATTACCTCTGTGCTGCAAGCAGTGTGCTCTTGTCCTTGTCTGACTCCCCTCTCTATGCTGCAAGCAGTGTGCTCTTGTCCTTGTCTGACTCCCCCCCCATGGTATTTATTATTGCCAGCACTGCTCACTTCCTTCTTAGTGAAGTTTTCAGGTCCTGCTCTTGTCTTGGTTTTTAGTTAGTGTCCCTATCTTTTTTTTGTTCCGTGTTTTCAACTGTAAGGTTATAGTAGAGTTCTTGAGTATCATTCTTCAGGGACATCCTTCTAACTGGTTAAAATTCCAAATATTGAAGAAGTGATTCAAGGTACATGGCATTAAATCACTCATGTCCTATTGTACATTAATGAAAAGATCTGGGGGCAGTTTGTGTAAGAACTAGACTTCACTTTGCTTTCTTTTGATTAGGTACACCTACAAGATGTTCTTCAGGTGTTCAAGTTCTTTTGTGTTTTGTGGACCTATGGTTCTAGCCTCTCAAATCCACTTAACTGCACTGTGAAGTCAGAGCTGCAGACTCAGGCTCTTTACATAGGCTCTGTGATGCTTTCTTCTCAGAATACACAGTATAAGCAAAAGCTGGCATCTACTGCATCTCCAGGTATGACAAGTCACATTTAACCATTAAATTAGTACGTTATAGATGTACAGTAGATGAGGAAGTATAGCTTATACTCTTGTATTTGATTGCATAGAAGTTACATAATTTTTTAATATAATTGACCCTGTGTGGGGGAGATGGTGCTGAGGGTAAAGGCATTTGCCATCAAGCCTTAAAATGACTTGAGTTTAATCCTGGCCCACATTGTGGAAGGAGAGATCTGACCCCTGAAAGTTGTCCTCTGACCTGCACTCAGCACAGTTGTGACCACACCACACCATATACAGATACAGAAAATATCTTTATTTTTATTTATGCATAAAAAATATAATTTAAAAATGTAATAAGAAATTACAACAAAAAACAAAAATGGGTGTGGTGGCACATGCCTTTAATCCTAGCACTGAGGGGGCAGAGGCAGAAGGAGCAGATGGATCTCTGAATTCAAGGCCACTCTGGTCTACAACGTGATTCTAGAACAGCTAGCTACACAGAGAAGGCATATATACTTTGCTTAGAAATCAGTATTTGAAATTTCCAGTTTGGCGTTACATATTTTTCATCCTTTGTGTCAGAGGCAATGGGCAGCCCTCCATAATGTATACCACTCTCTACAAACAGCAGGACTGAAGAGC
>LOJH01043726.1:1247-13935 GCA_001685095.1 Ellobius talpinus
AAGAAACTGCTCTTGCCTGGACTGCTTGATGCTATGCTGTGTGAACTGGACATGGAGGACCCACAGAAAATTGACTGATGAACTTGCCTAAAGGTAAGACAGTCCTTTGGGGTTCCTGATTGATGAAAGAGTCTACCAGACATTCTGCAGGACACAGAAGAAAGTGACTGACAAACTGCCAATATAGGTGGAACTGTCTTTGAAATTTCCTGTTTTATGGAAAAGTCTGCCAGATTCCATTGTCCTGTAGGCTGAAGATGGGTGCCCCAATGTTTCAGAAGAACTTTGGGTGATGGTTCAGCCAGTGAGTTGTCTCTGTCAATTCTAGACTTTTGAAAGTTGTTTACAATGCTCTTTTTTTTTTTACTTAGGTAAAATTATATTCTTCTGGAATCTTTGATGGAGTTGAAGAATAGATATTTTATTTACAGTTTTCCTTAGTTCTAATAAAAGATAAAGTAGATTTAAATACTGTGGCTATAATTCTTGCTTGATAACTGCTCATTGTATGCAATTTTACTGTGTTAAAGCTTAAACTTTCCTTTTCATTTAGACAGAAAAAGGGAAATGGTGTGGGGAGTCCTGTATATGTTTTGCTTTTATTGGTTAATGAATAAAGAAGCTGTTTTGGTCTGCAACAGGGCAGAATAGAGCTAGGTGGGGAACTGAATGCTGGAAGAAAGAAGGCAGATTAAAAAAGATACCATGTAACCACCACCAAAGGAGACAGACACCTGGGAACTTTTCTGGTAAATCACAAGCCTCATGGTAAAATACAAAATAATAAAAATTGTTTAATTTAAGATGTAAGAGTTATCTAGAAAGGCACGTAAGCTATTGTCCAAAGAGTGTTGCAAATAAGATAGTTTCTGTGTGATTATTTCGGGTCTGGGCATTCGGGAAAAAAAGAAGCAGTCTCCACCAACAATTCCCTGCATTCTGCTCAAAGCTAATTCACCCTTCACTAGTGATTAAGTTATAGCTTGACTCAGTGGACACACACGAAATAACCTGGCTGGTTGTGGTAGCTCACACATGTGTTCCCAGAACTCAAGAGTTAGAAGAGAGAAGATTGGGAGTTCAAAACCCTTTCAGCTACATGAGACCTTGGCTCAAGTGTTAATTTAATACAAAAAAAATTTCCTGCACAATGTTAAAACATACCTGAATACTTATGGACTCACAAGGAAATATATAGCTCTCCTAGCCAAGAGTGTCAGTCTTGAAGAGAAGATCCCACATTAAATCCCTTTGCTCTCTTCTGGCTGTATCTTAAAACATATCTCTTACATCTGTGTGCTTTAGTTTATCTATTGAGTTTTAGAAAATTGACCAATGATGGCACACCTCCATTCAGTAAAATCATATTAAAATTTTAGTTCCTCTATTCATGGCTTCAAGTAATACACTTACATAACCATTTCCTATTTATTTAACTGAATACAGTGTTTTTTGATTCTCTACTTTGAAGGTAAGGATATTAGCACTTCTAACACTTTCTTCAGCTTTCATCTTGCTTCTAACTCAAACTTATGTCTCTCTATTCTCATATGCCAAGCTTGTTAAGACAACATTGAATTCATTAACCACGATTAAACATCTTATAATTTGACATAATTTCTGAAAGTTAAAAAAAATCAATAAATATTGTTATGCTATTATTACTAGTACAGAGGAAACAGATTAATAGTTGGTTCATATCTCAACTTTCTTACCCAAGGGGAAATTTGTATAAAGAGAAAATTTCTTTGTGTATGTGTGTGTGTATTTATAAAAGTGCTGTTTCTCTGAAGAACACCTTCTGACCAAACGTTGACCATAAAGTGTGTCTTTGCCTATTTCAGAAGCATCTTTATAGATTTCTCATATGTTATTTATCAATTGGCCAATAATGCATCCTGGTAAAAATTAAGTTTCTTTTAGACTAAGAAGGTACATAACATGAGAAACTAAAGAAACAGAGATACTTTGTTTTGCTTTGTCAATGGTATGTAGTAATCCATTATGTATTTCATGCAAAAATTAGTATTTGTTGAGGCAGGGCCCTATTATGTACTTTTGCTGTCACTATATCCTGGCCTCATGCTCACAGAGATCATCCTGTTTCTACATCCCTAGCGCTGAAATTAGAGGTGTGAGCTTCCACACCTAGCCAACATTATTTCTATCAGTTGTATTTCTTCAGCTAGACCTTCAAATTTACCTGAACGTCATCAGAAATGAATCAAGTTGCTCTGTACTGGAGCTGGAAACAATACTTATTTTTACTTTCAGATTTACAAATGATGGCAGCACTATCATCTCAATAAGCTTCCACACCTACTTTTGTGGACCTAATTTGCCTTAATAGATATCTGAATAGTAGTTGGAGTCATTATTGTTATATTTTATTTCATTATTGAAGAAAGGGAAACCCACAAAGTTTTTCTAACTTGATACTGACAAACAGCATTTTTTTGTTTAAAACACATTTTATAGTTGTTTAAAAGATATACAAGATGGGACTCATTTAAATGAAATACCTTGTTTTAATATTTTGACCAAAGAATGTTTTAGTACACATTTGTCTAATGAGTTCTTATTACATTATTAATGATCTTTAGCAGTCTCAGAGATACGTTATCATCATGTAAGTTCTGGAGGTAGAGGCAAGAAAATCCAAAAGCCTGGACAGCACAATGAGGTTGAATCACAACACATTAAATAAATTCAAAAGGTACCTCAAAAGGTTTTGTTTACTGTCTATTAAAAATTCTTCAAAATTATAAACAATTAATATATTAATGAGGATTAAGCATCATCAAAATAACCAACAAAAATAATAACTACAAGAGGCACAGTTGAAACTGCATAATAGGAAATAAACCAGAATTCTCAACTGTATTTTACTGAGTAGAAGAGGAAAGGGAAGGTTAACATATTATTAAAACTTTGACATATCATACAAGAAGTAAATTAGTTTTAGCATTTATTTATTTATTCTGTGAACACCTAAGTGTGGATATGTGTGTGAGCTCATGACTGACACTATTTGCATGTGAAAGTCAGAGGATATTGTTCCCTTGATGTATGGAACCTCAGGTTCAAACTCAGGTTGACAAGTTCAGTGGTAAGTACTCTTAATAGTAAGTTCTAATAACTGATTTACACACTCTATTTCCATAACTTTTCTGCTGTAATAATCTCATGTCCTGAAACATTGAATTATTTATGGTTGCTTATCTAGTGTTAACAGGTATAAGAAATTATTAGGTGTCTAACAAACAGAACAGATTATAGCAAAGAAAAGACCAAGCGTAGATTTGAAAGATGTTTTTTGTATATTTGTGAGGAAATGCACACGTGTTTGTATGTAAATGTCCATGCACATGCATATGTGGAGGCCAGGGGTGGATTTTAGATGCTGGGTGTCTGTTGTGGGAGATATAATTTAGCACTGACACTCCGAGACTGCCAATAAAGTTAAACTGTGAATCAGAGGGCAGAGTTCAGCTGGTCAGAATTAGACATAGAGATTTTGGAGGACTGAAATAAGAAGGAAAAAGAAGTAGTAGGGAGGGGCTTAGATTTTTGAGTTATTTATATATTTTGGATATTAGACCTCTATCAGATGTGAAATTGGTAAAAAAAAAAGGTCTTTCCCCATTCTACCTTTGTCTGATTGATGGTGTCTTTTATCTTACAGAAGCTTTTCAGTTTCATGAAGTCCCCCCATTTATTAATCCCTGATATTAGTGTCTGCACTGTTGGTGTTCTGATCAGAAAGTTGTCTCCTGTGGGAATGCATTCCAGGCTATTCCCCACTTTCCCTTCTATCAGGTTCAGTGTGTCTGGCTTTATGTTGAGGTCTTTGATCCACTTGCACTTGAGCTTTGGGCAGTTTGACCAACAAAATTTGTTGAAGATGCTTTCTTTTTTCCAGTGTGAATTTCTGGCTTCGTTATTAAAAATCAGGCATCCATGTATGTGTGAATTTACGTCTACCTGGGTCTTTAATTCAATTATATTGATCAAAGTGTCAGTTTTTATGCCAGTATCATGTGGTTATTATTACTATAGCTCTGTAGTACAACTTGAAATCAAGGCCAACAGTTCTTTGTTTATAATTGTGTTAGCTATCCTGGGTTCTTTTGTTTTACTTTGAGATTCTTCTATCTTATACCTCTCAGAATGGCTAAGATCAATAACACAAGAGACAGCTCATGCTGTCAAGGATGTATAACAGGTGGATCATTCCTCATTTGCCAGTGAGAGTGAAAATATTCAGAAATTAATATGGCAGTTACTCAGAAAATTGGAACTTGATATATCTCAAAACCAAGCTATACCACTTTTCAGCATATACCCAAAGGATTCTCTATCCTACCACAAGGGCATTTTCTCATTTATGTTTATTGTGGCTTTCTTCATAATAACCAGAAACTGGAAACAGCCTAGATGTCTCTCAACTGAAAAATGGATAAATAAAATGAGGTACATTTACACAATGGAGTAATACTCAGCTGTTAAAAACATGCCATCATGAAATTTGCAGCCAAATAGATGGACCTAGAAAAAATCATCCTAAGTGAAATAACCCAGACCCAGCAAGACAAATATGGCATGTATTCACTTCTAATTTGATATTAGTTGTTAAGTAAATTATACGCTGTAATACACAGACGCAGAGAGGTTAGATAAAGATACGGGCCTTAGGAGGGATGCATGGATCTCCCTGGGAAGGGAAAATAGAATAAATTTGGGGGGTGGACTGGAGGTAGGTGAGATCAGGAGCAGGAAGGATTAGGTGAAGGGGAAGAGATGGAGAAAGAAAGAATATGGAGAAAGATAGCTGAAAGTGGGGATCATTAGGGTATGTATGTGTGGAAACCTAGTCAGTGGAAACTTCCTGAAATCTATAAGGGTGATCCTAGTGTGGATTTCCAGTAATGGAGGATATGGAGTCTGAACTGGGCATTTTTTTTTCAGGAAAGGCTTCCAGTGGTGGGATTTGGTTGTATTTGGTTGAGTTGGGGCCCTCTTGAAAATCCCTGAACAACCCAGGCTGATGCTAGCACAGAAGGTAACACTCTAAAAACTGACAGCTGGGGGCCGGTTGCTGAGTACCACATCACCATAGCTTGTTGAACATAGAGAGATTGAGCTTGAATCAGCATGCAGCCTTCTAGTTTCTCTGTGTGTGGAAATGTACTCTGTAGGCTATAAAAAGAGAAATCTGGACACCATCCCATCCACGAAATGCTTCACCTACAGTCTATCCTGCTTGGAATATGTGCTGAAGGAAATGGTGGAACAGAACTTGTGGGAGTGTCCATCCAATGTTTGGTTTAACCTGAGGCTGATGGGAGGGAGCCTACGACCTACACTGCCTGGATAGCGAGGAATTGGAGACTGAATATCTCAGAGACCTATGGTAGAACCAAACATATCTAGCAAAAAGAAAAAAAAATCAATGAAATGATTCCTAATAATACTCTTACATTCATAGATTGGAGCCTTATCCGACTTCTTCAGAAAGGCTTCCTCTTGGAGCAGTACAGAGACCCATAGCCAGATATGATGTGGAGAGAGAGAGAGAAGGAGAGTCTAAACTGGAGGGCTCCATTTTGTCCCTCCTCTCAGAGCTCAGGTAACCACTTTGAAAAAGGGAAGAAAAGACTGTCTGAGTGAGAGAGGATGGAGAACATCATGAAAACATGGGTAACTAAATCAACTAAGCAGTGCTCACATGGGCACACAGATACTGGGGACAATCATGGGGCCTGCATGGGTCTGTAACAGGTTCTCTGCTTATAAGTTATAACTGTTAACTTGGTGTCTTTGTGGGACTCCTAACAGTGTGTCTCTGAGTCTTCTGCCTTTTCTTGGGACTCTTTTACTTCTATTGGGTTGCCTTGTCCAGCCTTGATATGAGGGCTTTTGCCTTGTCTTAGAGAAAGAGAGAGAACTATGTTGAAAACAAATCAATTTTATGAATACAACAGCTTTATATTTTAAAATATTAAAAGCAAGAAAACAACAAAAGAGGAAATGTGAATATAGTCTCATTACTTTCAATGGTCTATTTTTTTTTCCAATGGTCTATTTTCTTTAAAAAAATCATTGTGATCACGTGTATTACAGACTACTTGACTTTATAAAGAAACACAGAACAGAAAATTTAATATACATTCAGATAAATAAAGCTAACATGAGGCACATTTACTTTCAGACCTTTCCTTTCTCCCTATGTAAATGGGAATCTCTAATCCACTCATAATCTATGTGCTGGTGGGAAATATATTTAAAATCAGAATCCAGCCATTGTGGTTTGAAGGCTCTGACTAGGACTATTATGTCTGATCAGAGAAGATATTGTATTTGCTGGTTACAAATTAGGACGCCTCTCAGATTTCCCTATGGTAGACACCATCTAGGGAAGTTGCCCAAAATGTCAATTTCTCAGTCCCTCTCTCGACTGGTGGAAGTTACTTTTTTTACTGGTGTGAGAAAATATCTGACGTAACTGAAGGAAGGGCATGTTTATTTTTTAAAATAAAAAGGCAGTAAAGACATGTGACAGGAGCATGAAGCTTCTGGTCACTTTCCTCTACAGTCAGGAAACAGAACGGACAGGTAGCAGTGCAAAAGTTATACAACCTTAAACCCCATGTCATACTTGTGGCCTGCTACCTCCAGCAATGCATCAGCTTCTAAAGGCTTCATGGCATCCTGAAACAGCAACCCTAGCTTGGGGCATGAGTTTGTGCAGGATAGTTCACATTCAAACCTCAGATAGATAGCAAGAATTTGTTTTTTAATGTAGTCTCTTGGATAATTTCTTCAGGAATGATTGGAAAACAGTGTTGTAAGAGATGTTTAAAAATGCAAAGGAGTCTGGGCAGGCATGGCACAAGCTTTTAATGCCAACACTTTGGAGGCAGATGCACAGTTGGATCTTTGAGTTTAACACCAACCTTCTCTACAGTGTGAGCTCCAAGACAACCAGGGCTACACAGGGAAACCCTATTCTGAAAAACAAAACCTAAACAAAACAAAAATTCAATGGAAGCTTAAGAGTTGACTAAAACAAAGTTGTTCTTGGTCTTTATCATGGAAGAAGAAAAGCTCAGAAGACAAATAGGGAAAGATGCTGTGAGGCTAGGTGAAAGGAGAGCTAGTTTAATTTAAAGTAGCAAATTGAATGTGATGGAAACGGGCTGGAGAGACATCACAACAGTCAAAAGTGCTTACTGCTCTTGCAAAGGACCAGAGTTGGGTTCCTGGGATCCAGAGCAGGTAATTAAAAACTGCTTGTAATTTCAGCTCCAGGAGATCCAACAGCCTGTGCTGGTTTCCAAAGGTACCCTCATGCATGAGAACACACACACACACACACACACACACACATTCCAATACAAATTAAAAATTCTCAGCCAGGCTTGGTGGTGCACACCTTTAATCTCAGCACTCAGGGAAGTAGAGGCAGGCGGATCTCTGTGAGTTTGAGGCCAACCTGGGTCTATAGTGTGAGTTCCCGGAGAGCCGGAAATGTTACACAGAAAAACCCTGTCTCAAAAAACCAAACTGAAAAAAAAGAAAATTAAAAAATTCTCTGAAAAAATAATTGAAATCCAAGAAATAATTTTATCATAGAGGTGCTTGTAGTTTGTTGATGATACTGGAACTTACCTACAGTTTTCTACACAATATGCCCCAAGAGCTTTTTCACCTCACTATGGAAGGGGTGTTTGTGGACATATATTCCCAGGGTTAAACTGGCCAAGCATACTATTACTTTTACCATGAAGTTCTGTATGTCATCCTGGGCACAGTGGAGACTGTGGATTACAGAGCACACTGAACTTCATAAAGAGAACTAATAATACTATGTCAGGAAACTACAATATCCCTGTAATTCAGATGTATTTTCTACACAGAGAAAAATCAATATTGCTTCAGGAAAAGTTTCAGATGGTATATTGCTACCCTCGATAGCTTAAGGTGAGAATTTTTTGAGAGTCAATATTTCAAAGAAATAGACTATCATGATGAAGTATTCCAAAAGTTCAAAAGTTAGAAGA
The DNA here is from genome assembly GCA_001685095.1 of Ellobius talpinus. Lineage (NCBI taxonomy): Eukaryota > Metazoa > Chordata > Mammalia > Rodentia > Cricetidae > Ellobius > Ellobius talpinus. The sequence continues at coordinate 9,311 of LOJH01043726.1, forward strand.
TTCAACAGAAAAACTGTTTTGGGATCTTGCGAATACATAGACTTGAAAAACAACAACATTGTTCTAGGCTATGAGAGATAAGATACTATACAATATTATGAAATGTTGTATGCTGACTTTAGATTGAATCTTGATCAAAATAAAACTTACACACTTGGGAAAATTGAAGAAATTTAATATGTGCTGAATATTAAAGCCCCTATGAAATTAGTTCATCATAGTACAATGGATTTGGTTTTAGTTTTCAGAAAATGTGTGCACTATTTAAGGGTACAATATAAGGATGATGTTGCTAGCTTTCAAAGGACCCTGGGCTCATACATGAGAAGGGAGTGATAACTTTAGCAAGATCTATTGGCTGTATTAGTTCCTACTGAAGGGAACAGGAAGTTTTGGCACACATGTGCTGTTATGTCTAGGACTGGGGAGAAACTCCAATATTTTATTATGATAGAGATCAAAGGAGATATGAAAGAATGATAGCATTTTGTAAACACATTTGTGCTAAAGCAGGGACAGTTCAGGCATCATAAAAACACTTTAATACATTTAGATGTATAAAATACTTTTATCTAATTAATTCTTAATGATGTAATGAGAAATTATTGATAATTTTTACAGGATGCAATGGTCTGAAAATTGGTAACCAAAAGTTAGAATTAAGTCTATTTGATTTAAGTCTGTATAACTGTAATACTAGGTTAACAACAAATACATGGAGCATTATTTCTTTCTATATCATTATGTCAACGATAAGAGAGAATAAAGACAAAATTAAAATAACACTTTTGTAGTGTTTGAATAATTGCCATTAAAATTATTAGCACAGATAATAATAAAATCTTTGGAAATGACTACCAAGTCAACAGATATATAGAAATTAGAAGTCCATATTTAAAGCAAGTGAAAACAACTTAGCAGAATTCAATTATGAAATACAGATTATGACAAAAAGAACCTACTCAATAAGTAGGTTCTTCATTATCAAATAGAATGTGTTAGATAGAAAAGCAGAGCTATACACTAAAGGAGGTAAAAAGACACAGTCTCTCTGCTGCTTGGACTTTGTTTGAATTCCAGTAAATATAGACTAATAAATGGTGTTACTTTTTTCTAAGATTAGTTTTGGTGATTTGTGGATTTTTGCAGTTCCATATAAACTGAATATTTCTTCTAACCTTATGAGAATTATAACTGATAATTTAGTAGAGAGCACATTGAATCTATAGATGGCTTTGAGTAATAAGTATATGCTGACAACATTGGTTTTTTAAATTCAGAAACACAGGGTGTCTATTTTTGTGTGTTGTCTTCTTTTTTCCATCAGTTCTTAATGGTTTTAAATGTAGAGGTCTCTAAAATATATCTTTACATGTGTGTGTGTGTGTGTGTGTGTTCATGCTATAGAATACATGTAGAGGTTAAAGGAAAGCTTAGGGGAGTGGGTTCTCGACTTTTACTATATTGGTCTCAGGGATTGAACTCAGGTCATTAAATCATGGTTTAAGGTATCTTTCCTCTTTGAAACTTCTTTTTGGCCTTCATATAGAGATCTTTTACAGCCTTGCTTAAATTTATTGCTAAGTACTTTATTTTTATCGTCATTACAGATGAGATTATTTTCTTTACATCATTTTCACAAACATTTCTATTTGTGTATAGCAATGCTACTGGTTTTTTATATGTTGAATTGTTTTCTGTTTTACTTACAGCTTCATTGAATTTAGTTATTAATTATCATAATTCGAGTTATCATTGCTGTGATAAAACTCTATGACCTAAACAAGTAGGAGAAATTTTTATTTGTTTATGCTTCCAAATCACTGTTCATCATTTAAAAAAGTCAGGACAGGAACTCAAACAGGGCAGGAACCTGGAGGCAGGAGCTGATGCAGAGACCACGGAAGAGTGTTGGTTACTGTCTTGTTCCTGCTGTCTTGCTCAGTCTGGTTTCCATTAGAACTCAAAATGACCAGCCCAGGGACAGCACCACTCACATTGGACTGGGCCCTCCCCCATCAATCTCTAATTAAGAAAATGCTCCACAGACTTGTCTATAGGCCAATCATATTGAGACATTTTCTCAATTAAGACTCCTTGTTCTTTGATTACTCTGCTTTTGTCAAGTTGTTATAAAACTATTCAAGATAATAGACATACCTGGGGTTATCCCATGGGCTACATACACAGAGATGCACACACACAGACACCCCCATGCTTTAAAGAGATTAATGATAAATAATCTCCCACCCAACTTTCCTTTCATACACCTCAGGTTGTCTTCTCTGGAGTTCTTTTAAAATGCACAATAGCATTTGACCTAATGATTTGGTCTCAGAAATATCTTGGTGAAAAATCTCTGATTTGTTCTTGCTGTTGGCTTTAAACTATTTTTCTTCTTTGTGTTTCATTTTCTTTATATACAAAGGGAAACAAACTGTGAAGATTAAATTGGATAGTGCCAGCAAAATCAGCATAGGATCTAATGCATAGTAAATATTTATAAATTGTGTATAAATTTGAATTATAAATGACTACCATAATCTCAAAGGAAGTGGTACTATTAGGAGTTATGACTTTATTGACATAGGTGTGGCCATTTTGGAGGAAGTGTGACACTGTTGGTGTTGGCTTTGAGGTCTTTTGCTCAAGCTTTCCTCAGGGTGACACCGAGTCCACTTCCTGTTACTTGTAAGATGTAGAATTCTCAGCTACATTTCCAGCACCACATCTCCCTGTACATTGCCATCTTCCATGATGATGATATGGACTAATCCTCTGAACTGTAAGTGAGCCACCACAATTCAATGTTTTCCTTTATGAGAGTTCCTGTGGCTGTGGTGTCTCTTCACAGCAATAGACACCCTAACTAAGACAAATGGTTACTGCCCCTGTTTGTGCATTTCTAAACTGAGGTTCTCTCCTCTCGGATGATGTTAGCTTGTGTCAAGTTGACATAAAACTATCCAGCACAACTTCTAACAGAGTTTTTTGTTTGTCTGATTTGTTTTTTGTTTTTGTGACATAGTCTTATGGGTTGTTATGCAATACCATGTAATCTACCTCAAGGACCCTCTGGCTTCTACATTGACAGCTTGGATTCAGCTAAATGATTTTCTTTAGAGGTACATCATGGGTTCTTTCAACTATTTTTTATCTATTGTAGACAGATGTGATTTTCTTAGTTTTCAAGCTGTCTAACCTGTAATAAATTAACTTTAATTGCAAAGTTAATCATTTTTATTCTACTTTCCTGCATTTTGATTTCTGACATCTAAATTTATCTGTTTTATGCTCTATAATTTTAAAAATTGTCATGCTTATTATTTTAATGATTATTTTTCATTGTTAAGATGGTGTTACACACCACAATATTTACATATGCTCCAATTTACTAATTTACCAATAGACTACAAATGTGCTGATATCTTTCTGTTACTCATTAGTGTTCTTTAATTTTCAATACACACTTTTCCCATTTCTTTTGTCTTAGGTATGATGTTGGAGAACATTAGTTTAAGGTTTATTACAGTTGTTTATGTTGTGGAGTATTTATTTAATAATGCAAAGTTGTGTTGCATTTTTTAATGTTGCATTTGTTTAACTCTGTGCCGTTTTGTTACTTTGCCTGCCTAAAACATCTGATTCGTCTAACAAAGAGCTGAGTGGTCTATAGCTAGGTAGGAGAAAGAAGCTGGTGAGACTGTCAGGCAGAGAGAATAAACAGAAGGAGAAAAAGGGAAGAAGAACGAATAAGAAAAGGAGAAAAGGATGCCAGGGGTCAGCCACCCAGCCAGCAATAGAGTAAGAAGTAAAGAAATACATACAGAATAGAGAAAGGTAATAGCCCAGAAGCAAAAGGTAGATGGAACAATTTAACTTAAGGAAAACTGGCTAGAAACAAGCCAAGCTAATGCTGGGAATTTAAAAGTAAGAGTAAGTCTCCATGTATTTATTTGAGAGTTGGGTGGTGGGCCCACCAAAAGCAAAGAGTAAAACAATAAAACCAATTACAGTGAGGTCTTAATAACCCACCCCCACCCCCTGCCAGCATTGTCCAGGAGAGACTGGATTTGTTATTTTTTAGGACAGCTTTGCTGGTTACAGTATTTTTTTGATAGATATTTTCTGCTACGCTTAAGTGGCGAGCTATGTTGTTTTCCTTTTCACAGACAGCTCACTTACCATTTGTTTGGGGGAAGTGTGATTTAGCTTGACTTCTAATGAAGACTTTTAACTTTTACATTTTTAGATATTGTGTCTTTCTCTAATTTGGAAAGTTATCAGTTCTTATTTTTGTAAGTTCACATTCCTTACCTTTCTCTCTTCCTCTATGAGCATGTCTGACTCACATACTCACTTTTTTTAAAATTATCAACCCATGAAATCTGTGACCTTCATTTATTTTCTCTAAGTTTATACTTTCATGTAATCAAATTCAAAGATTCTTTAATTGTGATGATCACTTCCATTTTTAGTGCTGTTTCTTTTTTACTCTTCTTTCTGTGACTTTTTTGATTTTTTTTCATTTATTATTTTATTATTATTATTATTAAAAATTTCGACCTCCTCACCTCCTCCCAATTCCCTCCCCATCCTCCCATCCCCTCTCCCCCTCCCTTCCT
>LOJH01043728.1:8415-22350 GCA_001685095.1 Ellobius talpinus
GTATGCAATACTCAACACTGGCTTGTTTTGAGCATGCCATCCTCCTCGACCCAACCCTCAGTTCATGGGCTACTATTCACTCTGGGGATTAATATGCTAATGACTTGATGGACCTTGATGGCTGATTGCCCTGCTTTATTTTGGTTTTCCCTCTGGATGCCTAATAGAATGTAAGTTATATTTTTTGGTCAGCTTACTCCTTAAAAAATTTGGGTCCACTATGCAGGGATTTTATTCTCATGTCATTTTTTTTCTTATAAATTTAAGAAGCAAGTGGCCATTGTTACCAGCAAAAATCATAAGAGAGCTAAGACTTACTGTTTGGTTAAGATTAGCTAGTTCTGAACCCAAATATTAGTGGAAATCACCTAGATTAATTAAATGAACAGTGTTGCATGGACAGCTTTGGTCATTCCCATTGTATGGGCTTCCATCATGGAAGATTCAATTAGATATAGACTCAATTTAATATGTTTGACATGTAAAAAGAGAGAGAGAGAGAGAGGCGGTGGTGGCGCACACCTTTAATCCCAGCACTCGGTGGCAGAGGCAGGTGGATCTCTGTGAGTTCAAGGCCAGCAGTCTGATCTACAGAGCGAGTTCCAGGACTGGCTCCATAGCTACTGGGAAATCCTGTCTCGAAAAACAAAAACAAAAACAGAATTCTCAATAAAAAGCACATTTCATCTTCTTTGTGGGAGAAAAAAAAAGAGGGCATGATGAAATTCCTCAGGCAACAGTAAGGATCACCCGACAGGTCACATGCATTCGCATCTGTCACCCTCATCAAAAGTGTGTAGACATTTCATATGTAAACATGTGTAGGCTTAAGTACTAAGTATAATGATGTTCACATTTAAATTTAAATTTACGTTAAAACACATAAACAACAATCAATGACCAGATGATCAATCACACACTAACATGTAACAAACTGTAGAGTAACATGTTAACGAAGGACTCTAGATGACAGGTACCCATGTTCACTATGACATTTTATAAATCTGCTGCATGTTTAGAGCTGTTCATAGCAAAACTGGAAAAGGGTTAAACTAAAACATCTTAAAATCTCCCACTTACAAGAGTGGAAGTTTCACGGCTATAATAATTTAAAAGAAAAATTTCAGTGTTATGAACATAACCGTAAGCAACAGTTAAGCCCGACTCCTCTGCTTGGGCTGTGCGGTGAAAACACAGCCGCTGAAGATACAACGAATCACTACTTTCTGTCCCCCCTGAATCCCGTGTCCGATAACCGGTGGGAGGAGCACAAGCCACCATCGCTGACCTTCTGTATCCCCACAGACTGGCGGATGTTCAGCTTTCTTTTCCTCTGGAAAGTGTCCAAGTCCCAGAGCTGAGCAGTGTCTGAGGAAGTAGTGATGGCGTATCTCCCGGATGCGTGCACAGAGATGGAACTAACTGATGATTCATGCCCTCTCATCCAGCTAACCAGCTCCTTGGTGACTGTGGGGACAGTGAAATTGTTACATGTAAAGAGTCACTCACGGATTAATAAAACACTATACATAAACACCACGCAAGGACTGATTCAACTAATGGCCAGGGGACATAAAGGCATCTCCTTTAACATTGGCAAAGTTGGCAGCCTGCGGCTAACACTTACCACAGGAATGTTAGCAACGTATAATCATGGAAACTTCATGAGACCTACTGAGGGCTTAAGAGTAGCCTCAGTGGGACACCAGAGCTTGGGTACTGTTACATGGTAACAGCTTTATGTTGCAGTTTACAAATAGTTTGAGGCACAAAGAACATGCTTAGATTTAAAAAGTTGACTTAAATAATTAATTTTGCCAGGCGCAGCGACACACAGCTGTCACCTGGGAGCACGTGGAAAAATGAGTGAGGGAAGGAGCCGGGGGAGGACTGTAAGCCTGAGGCAGCTTGGACAGCATGGCGACTATGCGGCCATTTCTGACCACACGGAGAGATCCTATTTCAAAAGAAATAAGTGAGTCAAGCCACACAGATGTTAAAAATTAAAATGAATTTGGGCCGCACGTGTTGTCGCCCATAATCTCAGCACATGGCAGGCTAAAGCAGAAGAGCTCTGAGCTTGAAGCCTGGGCTACACAGTGACTTCCAGGTCAGTGGGGGCTGTACAGCAAACCTCCAGCACCATAAACAAACAAACAAACAAATAAATGTTTTGGCTTTGAGGTAGTCGTGTGTGTGTGTGTGTGTGTGTGTGTGTGTGTGTGTGTACACAGAGAATGCAGTCTGATAGAGAAAATAGCAAAACTACTCATGATAATTACCAATGAGTAATTAAATGTGAGTTTTATTTTATTCTCACATTTGTTTGAATGTTTCTAAATCATCAATATCATATTGCTTTTGTGACCCAAATTCTTCCTCCCAGAAAAATGGAAGTGAGGAGAGAAAGTGAGATATAAATCTAGGAAACAAAGTAGGTCAGAACCGAAGACAGAGCAACAGCTCCTTAGGGAAACAGCAGCCGACTGTCCGCGGCTGTCCTCACTCCTTTCCGTGGCTCTGCAGTGAAATGAACAGGGACGACCACACTGGGAGCTTCTCATAGCTCCGCTTAAACCACTGCTTCCGATTCAGTATCGCCCTTCTCCGCCTATGGTGGGGAAATTTCCCCTTTTAGATGAAGTGCAATTCTTTTTTCTTGATGTTGAGTAGAAAACTAGAAGCTGGCCAACTACGCTGCAGTTCTTTGTCTCTAGGGTGGAGCCCGTGAGATACATCCCTTGCAGGACAGCCCGTCTCGTGTTGTCATTGCTCAGGTCTTCTTCAGGCAGCCATACTGCTGAGGGAGCATGGGTGTACTAGCTGCCCTGTCATTTCTAGGAGACTTGCTCTCACAGCTGACTTCCTGGTCAATCCCAAGGTTTTTTGTTTGTTTGTTTGGTTTTTAGAGACAGAGTTCTCTGTGCCCTGGCTGTCCTGGAATTCACTTTGTAGACCAGGCTGGCCTGCCTGCCTCTGCCTCCTGAATGCTGGGATTTTTAAAATACAGATTATGGGGACTGAACTCAGGTCCTCATGCCTCAAAACAGGCACTTCACCATCTGAGCCATCTCTCCAGCTTCAAGTGCTACTGAGAAGTGGGACGGCAGGTGGGGGCTTGACAACCTTGGAGACCAGAGTCTTGTTATCATGGGGTAGGAGGCACAAGAGCCATCATGTGTTAATGAATTCTGTGAGGAAGCAGGATTTGCCACAAACAAAGAAAAGGTGACTAGGGAGTTGGGAAACGGAGATAGCATCTAAGGAACTTAATGGGGTGTCAGGTTCAATGAGAGAGACTAGGCTATAAAAAGAAGGAGCTAAGACAGAAGAAAATGGTGGCATGCAAGGAAGCTAACTGTAAGTATATAAGTTTTTAAACAATTTTTGTTCCAGCAGTGTTGACTGGATTTCTAGGCACTACTAAAAAAGGCAATTATTTCTGCTTATTTGCAGGTGGAGTACAGTACAAACATTCCAAGTTACAGTTCTGGCTGCTTTACTTTATAAACCTGGAACACTGGTCAAGTTAGCTCGCTGCCTCAGTTTCCTCATCTGCAAAATGGCGATAATGATATCCATCTCAGCGAGTTATTACAATGAAAATAAAGTAGAACATATAAATTCAGAAAATAGTCCTTGGAAAAGAATAAATACAATATAATGTTCACTGTCACTATTATTAACGTTAATCATATTTATATCTTTTTAAATATTATATACCACCAGTAATTTAGCAACAAAAAATACAATTAAAATTGTTTTCTTTTCACTTCTGATTGGTTTGAAGAATAAAGGGTTTAGTCTATAATATTCCAGAATGTCAACTTAAAAAAATATATATAATGTGGTATGAGATTTATGGGATTTTGTTTGTTTGTTTGTTCATGGTTTTTGGAGATAACTGTATAGTAAGAAATTTGGCCTCAAAGGAGTCTCATATTTGTCCATATTCATGGAAAGTAATCTTTGAACTCCTGGGATTTCCCACATGATAGGAATATCTTCATTACTCAGTCATCCTTCAGCTACAAATGAATGGCTTCTGTTAAGGACTCAGAGTTAGGGCTGGTCTCCCCACAAAGACCATCAACATTAACAGACTGAGCATCAGGAATGTGGGAGAACTGGAAAAGGAATCCATCCACACAGGCAATGCTTCTACCCTGGCAATTATGGGCTGAGAGATGTCACCGTCAGACTGCCCTCACATTCACACATGCGCAATAATTCAGTCAATTAAGTCCATGTGATGGAACCTCAATGAAAATTCTTGACAACAAAGCTCGAGTGAACTGCCTGCCTCAGCAAGAACTGGCAAAGTCAAGGCATGCTGATGCTAGGAACTCATCACTGAAGATGACGGAAGCATCCTTTTAGAAGCCTCCCAGGCACTACCCTATGTATCTCTCCCACTGGCTGGCTCTAATGTACGTACTATATAAGACTGCAGTCAGTCACAAGTACAATGCTTTCCTAAATTCCCCTGAGTTTTCTAGAAGGTTATTAGAAACCCTGACTCTGGAAGCAGCTAACCTGAAGCAGGAATGGCCCTTGGACCCCAGACTGTGTGTGGCTATCTGAAGTGAGAGCATTCTTGATCGTCAGCTCCTGAGACTACACAGATGGGAAAGGGTCTCATGGTCTGTTAGCCTACATTTTATTCCGCCTCAAAAGACAAACTTCTTACCTGTATCAAAACATTTAATGGAATAGTCAGCTAATGCCACAAGGAACTCAGACTTCCTGCGAAGATCAAAGGCCAGAGCTGTGCAAGCTTGTGATGTTCGCTGAACAAGAGCAAACCTATTAAGAAATAGCTGCATTAGAATCAGAAATTCTACCGGTGATCATAAACTTTACAATGGAGTCCTTGGAGCAGAAAATGAGACCTAGGAAATGGTGGGCCAAAAACAGATAGGAAGGGCTAAGAGACCCACTGTGAATGATGAAGGCATTCCTATCGTGTGAAAATGCCTGGGCTAGGACTACCTCTCAGGAATCATGCTAAGGAGACTGGATTCTATTGCCATAATTGGGAAGCCATTGTTAAGCCTCTGTAAATTCAGCATAGCAGAATTACAATCAGCCATGTCTTTGGGAGGATGTTTACAGAAGTAATGGCAATCGACAAACAGAGGGACTGAGAAAAAAGGTCATTGTGAGAGCCACTAGAGAAGACATCAGTCAGAGACACAAGCACACAGTGGAAGGGACACAGAGGAGGCTACATCAAGCCAAAAGAGACCTAGGATGCATTAACCATGGGGGAAGAGGAGGAATCAGAGTTTCTCAAGTGTAAGAAAGACAAGAATAGGAATCCTAAGAGTTTGTTGTGATCAAATGAAATAATACACAGTGAGTTCTTACAAGAGCTTGGCACACAATTAGAATTTCATTTATAAAATATTAAGCTTCTGAACATAGGGAAAAGGGCACGAGCCTGAGGATAGGGAATCTTAAATCTTATCTTAAAGATGTTGAATGTAAGGGCCCTCCCTGTACAACATTTAGAGCCATGCTGTCAAAAAAAACCTGTACATAGGCCATATGTGTAATGTAAAATTTTTCTAGAATCTATGTCACAGTAAAGAAAAAGATACAATTAATTTTAATATCCAAAACCTGAATAATCAAATTTTCTTTTTTACAGTAAGCTTTCAAACTCCAATGTGTATGCCAGCATTACTCTCAGAATCTTTCTAGTCACTTTTCGAAGGCTCAAGAGCTGTAGGCAGCTAGTGGTTATCAGAAAGCGAAGCACTGAGTAATTTTTAGAAGTAAAATCTGAGTTTATAGCATGTACATGCTATCTGGTCATGTAAACACTCAAGGCTCTGCTGGGGATGAGATTATTAAAAAGAACACTTGGAATACAGAAGGACAATCCCAGGGCAGGTGCCTGAGCAACACAAAGTACAGGGTAGGCACTGGCTGAGGCCAGAAGACAGGGATGAAAGGATCAGGGAGGTGGGTAAAACAGCAGAGCTGTAATTTGAAGCCTAGGAGAGGAGGGGAGGGAAGTATTTAGTCTTTATATACAAGAAGCTGAAGAGATCATTGTGTTGGACAATAAGAAGACTGTTGCCAGTGATTCCCTTTCCACCTTGCCTCGTGGCATGGATACTTAGAGACCCAGCCGACTTAGTCACTTCTGCACTAAAGGGAAGAGCAAGGAGGATGGTGTTAATTCTTTGTGGTTCTTAGATCTATACACTACAACAAAACTGTTCAAGGGAAATCAAGTTTCCAAATTGCCCAGTGAAGTGCCAGAACTTACCAATAAATTAGCAGCAATGAAAAATTTAAATAAAAGAAAAAAAGCAAGCAGAGCTGGCAATATACCTCAGTGGGTAAAGGTACTTGCCATAACGCCAAACGGGCCAATTTCAGTCCCTGGACCTGCCTGCAGGGTGGAAGGCGAGAATCAACTTGCCCTAGTTATCCTTTGACCTGTGCATGCAAGCTGTGGCATGATGTGCATACACACACACATACAGACACACATAAAATAAATAAAATGCAATATAATTTCTTTTTAATGAAAGGAAAAAAACAAGCAGTCGGGATGGTGGCTGCCAGCAATGGGGAGGTGAGGCAGGACTGCAGCAAGTCAAGGCCAACCCGGGACATAACGAGACTTTGTAAAATCTTTATTCCTCGTTTCCTACATCCTTCATAAGGGCTGACAGTAGCTTCCCAAGAACTCGGCAGTGCTCTGTAAATCAGTGGTAGGTAACGAAACTAGTCAACGGTCAGTAACTTCCTAAACGGAAAGGTCCATACCAAAAGCATTGCTTACCTGTTTCCATGCACGTCAAAAGCATAGATGTTTCCCTGGTGGTCCCCAGCAATAAAGGAATCACCCGAGCCATCAAAAGCCACATTCAAAAACCGCAAAGCTTTCGGATGGTATTCAGAAGTGCTGTGAATGATGTTCACTATAATTCTGCCAAAACACATCAATCTAAATGTCACATTCTACATCACATAGCAGCTTTCACACATAGGCTTCTACTGAGGGCTTCCTTCCTGCAGGTGGGCAAACTTTGTGAAGGATGTATAGCAATATTTGTTTTTGAGGATTCTTGTACCATATAGTTGTCGAAAAACTTTATAAAACCTACAGCACTGGGCCAGAGGGACTGCTCGGCAGGCAGAGTGACTTGCCACCACGCCTGGTGACCTGATCTGATCCCCCAGGCCCACATGACAGAGAGAGAGAAATGACATCCACAAGTTGCCCTCTGACCTCCCCATATATGCCATGCCACACGCACACCAAATATATAAGAAAAAAGCTTGCAGCACAAAATGATTCTTCAGTATATATATAGGGTTGCACAGTGGTGGGCACCTATAATCCCAGGACTGGGGTGGAAGCAGGAGGCCTTGAACTCACCTTGGGCCACAGAGTGAGATCTTATATCTAGAACAAAGCCTGCACACTCATTCTGGTCTTGAACCAGCACAATCTCTTCTTGTTTAAAATAGTGTGTATGTATGTGTGTGTGCGCGCCCATGAGCATGCATGAGTGTGCACATGCCTGGCATGTAGAGGTCACAGGACAGCTTGTAAGAAGCAGTGTTCTCCTTTAAACTCAAGAGGTCAAGCTTGGTGGCAAACCCCCTCAGCTTCTGTGCCCTCTGGCCAGCACTCCGTTCTTTATTTCAACAATAGCATTTATCATGAAGACTTTATCTTTGGAATCTCTTAGAAACTGCTTTACTAAGCTGGGCATTGGTGGCGCACGCCTTTAATCCTAGTACTTGGGAGGCAGAGGCGGGCGGATCTCTGTGAGTTCGAGGCCAGCTTGGTCTACAGAACGAGTGCCAGGACAGGCCCCAAAGCTACACAGAGAAACCCTGTCTTGAAAAACAAAACAAAAAAACAAAAATTGTTTTATGTGTAGGGGCCTTTTGACTGAATGTATGTCTGAGCACCCTGCTCATGCATGGTGCCTGCAGATGCCAGAAGAGGGTGCTAGATTCCCCTGGGACTGGAGTTACAGATGGTTGTGAGCTACCAAGTGGATACCTGGAATTAAACCTGGATCTCCGTAAAAGCAGCCAATGCACTTAAGCCCTGAGCAATCTCTCCAGCCTCTTGTGGAAGAGTTTTAATACAAATTAAATCTCATTAAAAAAAAGACTTTATGGAAGTGTGATAAACTGATATGTATATTACATATTTTCATCAAGGACTGAGTATGTATGTAGCTCGTTGGTGAAGCACTTACCTAATATGCACAAGGCCCTAGGCTGAATACTCAACAGTGAAAAAAAGTTATTTTTCTGCATGTTTATCTAAATATATAGCTTTTTAGATTGACTGGGGACATAGAAAAATCCCTATGATGCTCTTTTTTTAAAAAAAATATTTATTTTGTATACAGTGTTCTATCTGCATGTACACTTGAAGGCCAGAAGAGGGCGCCAGATATCATTACAAATGGTTGTGAGCCACCACGCGGTCGCTGGGAATTGAACTCAGGATCTCAGGAAGAGCAGGCAGTGCTCTTAAAGGCTGAGCCATCTCTCCAGCCCCACAATGCTCATTTTCTAACTTTCTTTTTTATTTATTCTTTGTGTCTTTCAAATCATGCATTTCCATTCCTTTCATTTTCCTGTCCCTTCATAACTGCCCTCTGTCCTTGTAACCTCCCCCACAAAATAAAATAAAAATTGAGAGGAAAAAAAGAAAAAAAAATGAATGATGGTAAGGACCTTAAATCCCAGCACTCTGAAGGTCCAAGGCAGAAGGATCACAAGTTCCCGCAAAGCCTGGGCTTAAAAGTGAGACCTTGTTTCAAAAAACTAAAGCCAGGCTGTTGTGATGGCCCAGTCAGTAAAGGTGCTGCCAAGCCTAACAACCTGAGTTCAATCCCAAGGACCCTCATTCATGGTGGGAGGTGAGAATCTCCCCAAAGTTGTCCTCTGACTGCCACACGTATACTGTGGCATGCAATAAAACAAGCAAATAAATGTAGTGAAACAAACATACAAAATCAATACAAAGAACCAACCAAACAACAAGCTCAAAATAACAGTAGAGCAAATTCAACTAGTTCACCAAGGGCAGTGCTCAGGCTAACAGAGTGTGACTAAGTGTGACTAGAGCTGATTTCCTGCTCTGAGGATATGGCTGGCAAACCTGGAGCTACTTCACAAATCTTCTGACTCATCTTTGTCTCTCTCAACCCACAGCAATATTTTTTTATTTGACAAATGTAATTATTGCCAATGTGCAGGGTGTGTGTGCCATGCAGCACATGTGGAGGTTGAGGACAACTCTGCAGAGTTGTGCACACCCCTGCTAGTTTTACTTGTCCATCTGACACAAGCCAAGGTCATCTGAGAGCAAAGCCTCAGCTGAGGAAGGGTTTGATTAGACTGGTCTGTGGCATGTCTGTAGGGGACTGACTTGATTGGGTGGCACCATTCCCTGGGCAGGGAGTCCTCAGCTGTATTTCAAATAAGCTACCTGAGCCTAACCCAGAGAGCCGGCCAGCAAGCAGTGCTTCTTTGTAGCTTCTGTTTCACGTTCCCACCCTGACTTCATTCAGTGACGGCCTGTGACTTCATTCAGTGATGGCCAAATGAACCCTTTCCTGTCTTAAGTTGCTTTTGGTCAGTGTGTTTTAACACAGCAGCAGGCGGGAAGCTGGAATATGTGAACTCTGGGGATTAAATTTAGGCAGCCAGATGTGTGCAGCAAGCATCTTTACCTACCTAACCATCTCCCTGGCCCAGCAATGGGTTTAAATTGGTGGTTCTCAACCTTCCTAATGTTGCGACCCTTTAAAACATTTCCTCATGTTGTGGGGACCCCCAACCATAAAATTATTTTCATTGCTACTTCATAACTAAATTTGCTGTTATGAGTCATAATGTAAATATCTACTGTGTTTTCCAATGATCTTAGGTGACCCTCGTGAGAGGTCCGTTTGACCCACAGGTTGAGAACCACTAATTTAAATGAATAAAAGAAAGCTGTGTTTTCATAGAAGCACATTAATAACCTGTTATTTGTTTTTGTTTTTCAATCTTACATACCTACCTAGATATGCATCAGCAAGATTGTATCTAGATTGTAACAGCAAGAAATGGTAGGTTGGCTACAATTCTCAGCCGTTTAAGAGAAGCCAGAGGCAGAGTGTGCCACTAAACAAACTCCACATTTGGAAATGAGAACGTTGAAGAATCTCCACTATTGAGCAGATTTTTTATTCAATAGGTTAGTGGGTCAATCGCACTGATAAAGAAAGGGTGGACAACCACTAGAAACCAAAGTGGCTAGGTGGTTAAGTAAGTGGCTGACCCAACACTGCGTTTTCAGCCTACGAAGACACATATTTTGATTTCTGGGGAAGCAACTAAAAGATAAACAGAAAAGTCTCTGGAGTAACAAATCTCGAGACTTGAACCCAAAGTGATACTAAGAAGTCCGTGCAAGCCAAGGGAGTCAGAAACACTAAGACGTGCACCATGGGAAACCAAACAAATGTATCACTGGGGCATGCTCCCTCTGACGTCACACAGGAGGCCGGGTTTCACACCCGGCGGACAACTCTTAAACAGAATGAAAACAAGCGCAGGCGCTGTAGAAGGCCCCCGCTTAGTTGACAGCCCAGCAATAAGCACTCCTCTGTGCAAACTGAGCACTCCTCTGTGCAAACTGAGCACTCCTCTGTGCAAACTGCAGAACTTAGGTTTGCTTCAGTACCGTCCCACAGTGCTCAGCCCACACTAGGCTCTCAACATTACAGATGTGTGCAATGACTGGAGGATGGCGAGCTTCGGCTTTAGGAGCGATAGGTGTGCATTGCCTTCTTTGCTCCCATCACCTCCTGGAGTCTCTTCCCGGATGGAACAGTCATTAATAAACCAAAGCAGGCGGAGTCTGGCACTTAGCAGAACTGCAAACTCTTTTGCATAAATTGAAGAGCCTCCTCCTGCCTCCCGCTCCCTGGGACCTAGGACCAGAACCTGGGACGCATCTGCAACCTAACGGCTTCCGGAGCTACTTGCTCCTCCTGATGTCCCAAACCCGGGATGCAGCGCTGCGCCAGAGTCAGAACCCCGGGGCCGGCACCCCAACGCCACGCTTCCCCTCTCAGCCTCCCGCAGACCCGCCCCCTCGCCGGTCCCCACGGCCCGCGGCCTCACCCGTCGTGAGTGGCCGGCGAAGGCTTGCGGTGCCATATTTTGCCGCTCTCCTTGTTGCCCAGGTCAGTGCTCTGCATGTCGAAACCCAACTCGGGATCACTGCGGGCCGGGTGGGTAACCGTCCCGAGAGCTTCCCGGCAGGCTCCGCGCTCCCAACCCGGGAAATTCGAGCGGCTGCCGTGAGGTCTCCACCCCCCGAGGACAGTACCAATCCCACGGCGTACGCCCTTTCTAGTTACAGCCAATCAGAATGCACATCGTCCACATCCGCCCAAGTTGTCCCTCCACTCAGGACAATGGGATGGATCAACGACTTCTACCCTGGACTCCACCCCTTTTCTGACGGGTCTTCCAAGCCTGCGACCCAAAGGCTTCTGGGAGTCGTAGTTTTCTGAAGACGAAACTTGTAACCTGCTCTCTGGCTGTCTCTAGGCTCAAAGAGACAACGGAAGTGTTTTTCTCGTGAGAGTACCTGTCTCCTGCTTTCCGTTCTAAATCGCGTTTAGAGAATAAGGAATTTATAGAAACAATTAATGCAGAAGCAAAAAGGCAAGTATGTTGAGAATTTACAGAGTTCCTTTCCTAGAATTTCTAGGCTCCCCAGAACCTCCTAGCTAAATATTCTGTTCTTTTTTTGCCATAGTCATCGTGATTTAATTGTATAAATTTATAGGAAACTCCCATATTATGGTTTCCAGTCTACCAGTTACAATCTAGAAAAGCAAAGCTGTCAAGAACCAGATACATTGACATCGGAAATCTTTTTTTTCTTGCAAAATTCACTTAGTGTTTATCTAGTGCTTACCATATGTGGCTCTCCTGCGTGCTTAGCTAGCATACTAACTTAATTTGCAGAGAAAAACTTAACAATTTAAATAACACTTCAGTGCTGTATGAAGTTGAGAATTCATTTCAGATCAAATTGTCCCACACTTGGTGTATAAAACAACAGAAATATATTCTCTCAGCATTCAGTGTCAAGAGTCTGTCAACTAAGATTTTCTTCGTTGTCTGGGATACCCACCTTCTGCTTGTTGTAAATCTCTCTGTACTTTTCTCATATGTGAAAATAAATGGAAAAATCATAATAAAATAAAAATTAAATGAGGTTTTCAAAATAGAGTAAAATCGTCTGTAAGGAAGCAGATCTTGGGCTGCCCTCACTGAGCCTACTGCCTGGGAAGATAATCTTTGGCTATAGTCATAGCTTTGGGCTACAGTCGTCTGATGAGCCTATTGCTCTTGAGACTTAAGGTGTCTTACCAGATACCATCAGGCTTTGCTCGAGAGATATTAGGTGTATGTATATATTTCCTTCTTATTGCTGATAGGTTACATAGCCCCTGCCACATAGCTCCTGCCCTTCCTCGGCTTCAATAGATGCTTCTCTGTTTTAAGAAGTATTTATTTATGTATTCAGTGTTCTGCAGGCCAGAAGAGGGCACCAGATCTCATTTTGGATGGTTGTAAACTACCATGCGGTTGCTAGGAATTGAATTCAGAACCTCTTAGCAGCCATGGCTTTTAACTGCTGAGTCATCTCTCCAGCCTCCAATAGAAGCATCTTACAAGTGTTTGCTACTTTGCAATAAATCAGCACTTCTGACCCATAAATGCTCCTATTTTACCTATTTCATTTGGAACACTCATGCAAGACTATTTGAATCTGTATCTCCTGAATTTCAGCTCTTAAGTCTCTCTAACAAGGTTCTCTTGAAGTCTCAGAGCTTGAATTGATTGTTGTTTACTAGGGCACTTATAATTGGATTTAGGATTCACAAGAATAATCCAGAATATTATTTTTTAAAGAATTTATTTTATGTGCATTGGTAGAAGGTGTCAGATCTCCTGGAACTGGAGTTAGAGACAGTTGTGAGTTGCCAGGTGGGTATTGGGAATTGAATCCAGGTTCTCTGGAAGTGCTCTTATCTGCTGAACCATCTCTCCAGCCCCCAGAATGATATTCTTTTTTTTAATGATTTATTTATTTATTATGTATACTGTATTCTGCCTGCATTGCCTACATGCCAGAAGAGGGCACCAGATCTCAATATAGATGGTTGTGAACCACCATGTGGTTGCTGGGAACTGAACTCAGGACCTCTGGAAGAACATCCAGTGTTCTTAACCTCTGAGCTAACTCTCCAGCCCCAAGAATGATATTCTTATATGAAAATTCTTAACTTAATCACATCTTCAAAGGTGTGTGTGTGTTTGTATGTGTTTAATAGACTTCATGACTACTAAGAGATTGGCATATGGACATATATGACGGGGAGAGATGAAGCATTCCATCTACCATGGTAAGTGCTATTATTATCCCTATTTTCTAGACAAGGAAATTGAAGTAGGGAAAAAGGCAAGATAGAATTCTCATCCCTCTGTTCCTGATCCCTATGATTTTCAACAACAGAAAAGCAACAACAAAAGAAGTATTTGGTCAAGCATGCTGACGCATACCTGTAATCCTAGTACTTGGGAGGCTGAGGCAGGATGATTTCGAACTGGAGACCATCCTGAGCTACAGAGTGATTCTTTAGCTAAGAAAAAAAATCATGTGGATCATTAGTCAATAACAGATACACACATACAACCCATATATGTAGCTTTATTTACATAAAGTGTATCATTGTATAAGTTTTGACATAAGTACCCATTGTGAAACTACTACCAAATCAAGATGATGAACATTCTATCATCTTAAAATTTCCCTCTATAGGGCTGGAGAGATGGCTCAGTGGTTAAGAGCATTGCCTGCTCTTCCAA
>LOJH01043730.1:967-13935 GCA_001685095.1 Ellobius talpinus
TGTGTGTGTGTGTGCTCCATGTAATGTAGGACTTAGCACACTCCTAATACACATATTTTGATCCTGTATTTAAATACAAAAGAATAAGTAGAGCCAAGATTAAGTTCCAGGTAACTTAGGTTCTCGTTTTGCTTTCAGGCACTTAGCTCAGCTACTATTCTCTCTTGCTCACAAGGACAGGCTGCTTAAGGTTTAGTCAGGACTGCAGACTAAAGAAAAGTAGGAACAAACCTTTCTGTGGGAGGTGAAAGGAACCAGGACAGTGTGGAAAAGAATGTGGGCTGGTATCTGGAAACAGAAGAATCATTGAAAATTAGACAAATTTATTCAAGTAACCTGTGTGTATGCTTTTTTATGGTGATCAAGATACAGGCCCACTGGTATTTTAGCTTTGTTTCCCTCTGTGCTTTGTGGATGGTAATTACAATATAAAGAAATTTTGATTTTAATTTGAAACAAGTGAAAAGAAAGCTGCTTATTTGCCCTCTCGTGTTCAAGGATTCTCAAAATTCTATTCATGAGCTCCTTTAGGCCACTGAAGGGTCTCTGGTCCCAGGTAGGGGCCAACAGTGACCATCACAAAGTCAGTATTGGGAGGAAGAACATTTGCGGGGCCTCAGAAAATGAAACAACACAAACCATCCTGTGTTCCCTTAGAATTCCAATCCCAGCATGAAGACCTACAGCTAGCTTTGAGCAAACAGATGGCTGGACAGGAATCCTGCTGAGCGAGAACCGTGGTGTGCAGCCCATGGGCAAATGTAAGCAGTTCTAGCCTCAACTCTCCATCCGGGTTGGTACCAATTGGAGTACTTCCAAAAGAAAGTTTTATTCAGCAAGTGACTTGATTTTTACTGATAAGCCAGGGGCCAGAGTGACAAATTCTGTAGCCCAGGATGCACATTCCTTATGACAAAGTTCCCTTCTACTTCTGCGCAATATTTGATCCCAGACATGGTGTTCGGCTTCTTGCAGTTAAGAATATGAAGGAAGCTGGATTTTATTGCTGTTATTTTAGAAAAGGAGAATATCTAAACAACTCCAGAATTTGAAAAGCATTCCTTGCGGTTATTGGTAGAAAGCTCCAGAATGCTGAACTAGGTTAAAAAAAAAAAAGCAACGATGAGAAATCTGCGCTGTTGCTGGGATGATTCAAAGATCTTTCCACATTATTTAATAGTCTTTATCTTCCATGGAGACAATTCAACCTTCCATCATAGAATGTGTTTGTTTACCAGAAACCCTGGTTTTCATCCATACACCCCTGATAAAAGCAAAACAATCCAACATAACAACAAAACCCACAAGACTGCTGTCTTGGCTTCCCTTCCTTTTTCAGAGTATTTCTGTGCAATTAGACTTTTCTTTGGGCTGCCAGCTCACAAATAATGACATGGAGACTCATTATTAATTGTGAAAGCTTGGCCTTTAACCTGGACTAGCTCTTATAACTTAAAATAAACTGCTTTTATTAATCTATGTTCTACCACATGGCTTTTACCTTTCTCCCATTCTGTCCATCTGACTTGTTGTGTCTCCTGGTGTCTCCACTTTTCCCCTTCCCAGTGTTCCTCTCTCTTTCTGGAAATCCCACCTATTCTCTCCTGCCTGGCTATTGGCTGTTCAGCCTCTTATTAAACAAATCACAACACTACATCTTCACAAACGTAAGCAAATATCTCACAGCATTGCTGATCTTCATTCTCTTCAAAACTACACGGGTCTTGCTTAGTCCTTTGCAAAATTCACACTCCTCATTCAAGTCACCAGCAAATACTATCAGCTCTCCCATCAGCATACATGCAGAAGTCAGTTTCTCTCGCTGTTGTTCCAAGCTGCCACTTAAGTGCCTTCCGTCCCACAGCCAGTCATGCTTGTCTCAAAAGCTTCCATGCCCTCTTCCCCCAACTTTCTCTTCTGTGGGTATCCACCCATGACCACCAATAAAGTCCACCTAACATTTGTGTCTTTGAGAACTTGATCTGAAACAGTAACTGACAGAAAACTGACATGGAATTGGAGAGAGGAATGGGGGAAAGCACATGTATTCCGTGTCTGTGACAGAGTGAAATGTCAGCGTTTTCAGTCCTATAAAAACATTGCTTTTCTCTCTGGTTCACCTCTTGCTCTCTACATTTCCCTCTGCCCAAGCTCCAGAAACCCCTCCCAGCTCCCATGTCCCAGGAGACTCTCCATCTCCTCTGGATCTTCATAAAGAACACACGTTGTTTTCCTCCGCAACTCTAGCTCCCATTACAGACCCACTCATTCACAGTGGTCAGCTTTCTCTGTGCCTCCAAAGTCACAACGGTCTAGGATATTGGCTACAGTGGTCCTTTGTCCTGGTTGCTTGCTATGAGCGAGCTCTCTGAGCATGTCTCAGATTGACCTTTCAGAAAGACACCATCCTCTGGCCCTACAGAGACCAACACTTCTTGAACTGAATATCAGTATTTTTTCCCAGATGTTATTTGTCCCAAAATTTTAGTAAAGGATTATAGAAATGGGCAAGGGAAAATCATTGGCTTTCTGACATGTTGCATGTTCTGAGCACCTCTTTGTCTCTATGTTCTTTTGTCCTTTCCCTTCCTCTCCAGTACAATTATTTCCCATTAATCTCCTGCATGTTGCCTTCTCAGTATGTCCCAAGATTCCAGCTTTCATGTCCCATTAAGTTGCCTCATATATATGCCCATGCTCCTCTTTGACTTGACCATGACTCCCAAGTATGTGTCTTACACTTAAACATTCTGTCTGAGCTCCAGGTTTCACTTATCAGTCATTTGATTGACATTGGTGTGTGACACTTGTCCTAGGAAATTTATTACAAGTTTAATTGATCACAAATCTGCTAGCTCTGATTCACAACCTGGAAAATGCACTGTTTCTCAGGACACATCTCTGCCACATCATTCTCTGTAGTTACTCTAGCACTGCCCTACTCTAATGTGTCATCACTCATCCTGGGTATCAATATGGGATGCCCTGATGTAGTGGCATTTCAATTGTATATTAATAAAGACTGCCTGAAGATCTGAGAGTAAAACAGTCCCACTGGTCAGCCTTACAGACTAGGTTATGGTAACACACACCTTTAATCCCAATAGTCACAATGACACACCCCTTTAATCCCAGTAGCCACACTAGTTACCATAGAAACTGGGCGGTGCATGCCTTTAATCTCAGCCCTATAGAGGAATGTAAAACTGGGTGGGTGGAGACAACTCTCAGACGTAGTCTTATTCTGAGATTTCAGAAGGCAGGATTGCCATTTCAGACTGAGGTCAAGGTCCGAGCCAGTGGCTGGTTGTTTTGCTTTTCAGATCTTTAGATTGAACCCCAATTTCTGACTCTGAGTTTTTATTACTCATACGTCACCCTAAAACATTTTGCTATTTCTGACTGATTTTAGATAAGTCAGATTATCTTCCTTCTCACCCCATAGCATGTAGGATGGGTGCTCACATTTTGTATACTGGGGTTACACATTTGCATCTATATTTATTGAATCTATATCAGTAATTTAATCTGTTATATTTATATAACTTATTTTACAAAAGTTTATTTCATTAAAACTTGATAGTAAAAAACCTGAAAACCTGTCTCTCTAGAAGTGATGGATTGTGGAGCTTTTTCAGTGCTGAAACAAAGGTATCTGGCAGTGCTGTAACTCCTTCCTGCATGTGATAATTTTACATAATTAATATTTATATCTCATAATTTTTAGTAGAATTGTGTTAGGAGCATAGTATGAAGGTGCTTGTGCCCACAGATCTCCAGAGAAATCAGGAATGTTAAGCTCAAAAGATTTCTTCCCAATAGGAAAGATGTAAAACCTATTTTTCCATCCATAAATTTGGGAGTTAGAAATGATTAATAGCCTGATGATCTTCATTATCTGTTGGGACAGGTCATATCAAGTGCCTTCAACCAGGACCAGGTGTGGCTAGTAATCTAAATGACCCTTACATTATCTGTATAGTCAGAGGCTCTCCCAAGATCCCACAATGAGGAACAGATGTGGCCAATTGCCCAAATGACCTCTATGCTATTGCTATGACCAAAATCAAGCCAGATTTTTTTAGGCCCTTAAGATAGTACATGTAGCCAATATCTGGAACCCATCTTCTTGGAAGACATGACATATACCCTGAGTTGTTTTGATGTAATTATGCTTTCTTGTGTACCAGGATTGTATTGCAATAGGAAACATTTTCCCAAATTATACTGTGTTTAAATTTTTTGGGACTCAACCTCCTGGGATCAGACTCCCTGAAGTCTTGATCCTGGTTGATGAAGTCATTCTGGATTTTCCTTCTTTCACCTCCTCACAGTTCTCTTTCCTGCCTGTCTGACACATGCAAAGACCCTCTCAAAATTGATTAAACTAAATTCTAAGATTTTCTTTTTTTACACAGGCACTTGAAACACCTTGAGAGACATATGACATGTTGCATCTCTGAAGACTCCTGTTAATAATGTGAGGGTCTGAAGAAGGGTGTCTCCTAGGTAGCAACTTGGTGTAGTAAGCATGTTCAGAGTTACCCATTATTTGAGAAAACTCAGGGATTCTCAGACACTTACAGTCAATGTTTAATATGCAAACTCTCTCATCTAATTAGAATGACAGTTTGGTGATTCTAAATGGGACATGTTTTCTATGGTTCAGAGTGTTCTTATCTTACACTCTCTACTTGTCAGAGAATGTGATGCTTGATGAGTGCCACAGGAAGCTGTAGAGGTCTGGGAATCCTCTTACGAATATCATTCACCCTAAGGCCAGCTACATTGCGAGGGATTGACTGTCCTACAGACCCAACGCTTCCCACCCCCCAGCTTATTCATTGGGGTATTCTTCCTCTAAATTGTAGATTGCATTTTTTTGCATAACTGATATTACCAGACACTAAGAAGTTTGCATAGTTTAATAACTGACCATAGGACAACCCCATGAGCTGGTTCCATTGCTTTCAGTCTTTCAGAGGCCCAGAGAAGACACAGCCTATGTAAAATGTTAGCACTAAAAATGGAGTTCAGGCATTCAGACTGCACCTTGAATTTGACCCTTCGTGGTAAGTGTTCTCCAGCGTGAGAGCTAGTTCGAAAGAAATAAGCAAATGGCATCTAATTTTCTCTAAGTATAGCCTGGAAGAGATGAGTACTTACAGCAGCGTTGCTTTGATTTTCTAACATGCAAATCATGACGTAGGTGGATGTCTTTGGCATTCTTTAGTGACCCCCAAGCCTTTAATCTCCAGCTTGGGATTTCTCTTTCTATTACTTCCTTCTAGCGTCTAGACATTTTCCCATTTTACCTTCTGCAGCTTTCTGAGCCTTAACCACACCAACTTTCTCTGTCAGTTTTCAGCTCTGTATCAATATACCTGTATCAATATACCTGAGACTACATACTACTACATAGTAAAGCAAAAGGTTTACTGGGCTTATGATTCTCATAGTTCTCCGAATTCCTGCAGGAGATGAGTTTTCCTAAGGGGATTGCGGCTGTGTCACGATGTGTCCTACAAGCAGAAGGGGACTGGCTGAATGCAGAAGGGGCATGTGTGTAACCAGAAGAGTCCAGGCTTGCTCTCTTTCTGCAACCTGCTCTCCCAGGACTTAGAGAAAAAAAACAAACAAACAAAAACCATTAATCTAGCTTAAGGATCCAATCACTTCTTATTAATGTCTACCTCTTACAAGCTCCACTGTTTTTTAATATTAGGGAAAACTTCTAACATATGGACCTTAGGAAGACAAGCTATATCAAAATCCCAGCCATGTCCTCTGATCTTACCTAGTGGTAGCAAATGTTTTGCTTGTCCCTTTTTCCTGCTAGATTTTGTATTTCTCTCTCCATGATGCCTAGCACAATATAGAATGTCACAGTCATATCTTTATGCCGATTGAAGGGCCGATGGGGCATCTCAGGGCCGATGGGGCATCTCAGGGCTGATGGGGCATCTCAGGGCCGATAGGGCATCTCAGGGTTGATGGGGCATCTCAGTAGACTAATTTCTGTACTGTAGAAGGAACACCTCACCCAAGTCAGGGAGCACCTGACTTCATCTGTTGACTTTCTCTCAGCATAGCACCTGTATTCTGCAAGCTTTTGGAGAGTCACTGGGGATATTAGAATTATTATTTTTACCATCATTATACAAGAGCCTGAAAGGATCTTTTCTGCAGTGGAAATCATGAGCCATTTCTTCTTAGGCAGATTGGCCCCAACTATAACTTGTGGTGTTTTTATTAACCCACCCTCAAAGGCGCAAAGGATTCTCTTTTCATGCTCTGGCTTTCAAACAAGAGAAAGTTAATTTGTGCCAAATACTTTTCACAACCAATAAAGCTTGTGGGGCTGAGGAAGGCAGATAAGTCTTGCTTTCTTACACGGAGACCCATTAACAAGGACTGCAGAATTGTGTTGTAATTATTTGTACCCCAGGGCCTAACTCATCCTGTACTATCTGACTTTTGCACACCATGGATGGGTTGTCACACCTGAGACAAAGGCAGGGGCAGAGCATTTGCAGAAATTAGGCTCTTATTAATGCTCTATTATGACTGTCTCTGGTTTCCAGATGAATCTTCTTCCCCCTGAAACAAACATTAGGAAGATTAATTGGATGTTGGACGTTAGCCGAGAAAAGGGAGAGCAGCTGATATAAGTTTATTGCAGCTTTTTGCCTCCTAGCAGGAAAGGTAAGGCAGGAAGAACCTCAAATGCACGCTACTTTTTTTTTTCCTGAAGGTTGGTGCTCAGCAGTAGCTGAGTGACCTTCACCCTGTGGGATGCTATTTTCCATCCATAGCGTTATTGTGGGGATTAAACAGCATAGCCTTTGAGAACTGGACTGAGATTTTCAAAGGGTGTTGCTGTTATTTTTAAAAATGATTCCTTATAAGTAACAGGGTCACTGGGCTGTGACTGATTTGTGTTCCTTTCTGGATATAAACAATGTATCTCCACATCTCAAATGGGTCCCTGGGGATTTAACCTAAGAAAATATGTGCTATTTACCCTAGCTCTCTGATTTGCCCACTGGATAGACTTTAAACAGAACTTTTAGCAGCTGGGCAGTGATAGCACACTTTTAATCCCAGCACTTGGGAGGCAGAGGCAGGCAGATCTCTATATTCAAGGCCACATATAATGGTCTACAGAGTGAGTTTTAGGATAGCAAGGGCTACACAGAGAAACCCTTTCTCAAAAATCCAAACCAGCCAACCAACCAACCAACCAATCAACCAAAGTAAGCATAGAACTTTTAGCTCTTAAAAGTAAAACTGAGTTCTCAATCTTTAGGGGCAGGGTATAATTAATTTTCAAACCAACACCTTTCCTTAGTGAAAAAATGCTGTTACTAACAGACTGGGGAAGTGGGCATAAACTGGAGCATTTATTTGTTGCCTCATCAAAATGTTAACCTGCCATTCTCAGAGAAAAAGCAGAACGGCTGTGGTCTGTAGTTCATTCAGGTAGCATGCAACGAGCCTGGTAAAAGTACCTAATCTTTCAGTCTAGTGGCTGTTTCCTCTTGTCCCATGCGTGTGTTTTCTAACAGACCCTTGGGGCAGGCAAGGATGATTTTTGAGTAGGTTCTCTGGGACAGAGCACAAGGCAACTCATGGTTTTTGACAGGACACACCATACATAGATGACTGACATGCTGTGGTTTTCCTCACTCTGGTGCCCTAGAACACATCTGGGAGCATTCATATTCTTTCATTGGTAGTGCTGTAATTGAAATTTTGTTTTCTTGTGTTACACACATTTTACCCCATCTTTGTATTTCATGGTGGTCTATATTTCAGGCAGATGATCAGAGGAGACTCACCCTTCCTCCCCCAATCAGCACACACTGTTTCCCAAAGATCCAACAGGGTCTTTTTTTGCAATCAAAAAGGCATCCATCCCTTTCCCATCTTTACATGTTCTTTTCTTTTTTACTCTCTTTTGTTCATGTATTAGTTGATTGTCTTGTTGCTGAGACAAAACGCCTGTCAAAATCAGTTTAAAGAAGGAAGAGTTTATTTTGGCTTACAGTTTTACTGCACACAGTCCATTATGGTGGGAAAGTCCAGGAGCTTGGGGCAGTGCCCATAGTCAGGAGACAGTGTGAGAGGTCTGGTGGGACTCTGTGAGCAACTGGGCTAAAGGACATCCTTGTGATCTTTTGGCAAAGTCTCTGGATGTTTTCTATTTGTTTGATTCTTTTTATTCACTCTTTTATTCAATATCCTGGGATGCATGGTAGTTTGAATGAGAAACGTACCATGTAGGCTCATGTACTTGAACATTTGATACCCTATTGGCTGTGCTGCTTAGGGAGGTTATGGAGGTGGAATCTTGCTAATGAATTGCATCAGTAGCAATTCACTGAGATAGTATAACTTCACTCTACTTCCTGCTTGTTCTTTATGCTTCTATGTGTGTGAATGAAATGTGATGGGCCAATTTACTACTCCGGCCACCTGTAGCCAGGTCTTTCCATTTTTGACCTCTGTGCCCCTGGAATCATAAGTTAAAATAATATGTCCATGCCCTCTTTTTTTTTGGTCAATTTGACACAAGCTCGAGTTATTAGGGAAGAACCACAAGCTGGAAGAAAATGCCTCCCTTGTGTTACTGATTAATGATTGATGTGGGAGTACTCACCAATGGGTGGTTCTGAGTTGTGTAAGACAGTAGGGTGAGCAGGCTATGTGAACCAAGCCTGTAATCAGTGTTGCTTTATGACCTCTGCTTCAGTTCCTGCTCTTAGGTTTCTGTCTTAAGTTCTCACAGTGACTGAATATGACCCAAGAGTTATAAACGGTAGTGAATATTTTATGTCTCTCCCAGATGCTTTTGATCCTAGTGTTTTATTCCAGCAATAGAAACCCTAAGAAAGACACAACAGAAAAGTAACTGATACAGGCTGATAACACCTACATTCCGAACAGGTCTTCTTTCATGCTGTCTTTTCGAAAACACCTCTGCAATGTTTTCTAGGCCATTCAAAGTCTAGTCAAGTGCTGGAAAATGGCTCAGTGGGTAAAGGTACTTGACACCTGGCACTCAAACGGTGGAGAGGGAGAACTGCTCCTAAAAACTGTCCTTTCATCTCGGCACATGTGTGATAACACACGAACTCACGTAAACACATACACACACGACATACATATACACATAAAAGAGATAAAAATGAAAACGAATCCAACCAATCGGATTATTAAGGTGAACTATCAGCTGATGAATCACATGGAGCCGCTGTGGAGATGGAAGAGGCTGGCAGCAGAATCTGATGGGGGCTGTGTAGTTCCATTTCTTTTCCTCAGTCAATGAACCAGTTTTCAGAAGACATGGGTCTGCAGAGGGAGCCTTTACCTACTTTAATTTCAGCTTTCTCCCTTTTCCCTTTCACACGTCTCTAGTACAGCGAGCATTATGTAAGCAGTATTATGTGGAAACCTTTTTGTCATGTATTTTTCTTTTCTTAGTTGATACTTCCAGTACCTTACACAAAGTTCTATGTAATCAAGCCTGTTTGTTGACAGTGGGATAAATTTGTATCATATAGCTTCTTTCATTGTCTTTATAGAGCTCTAAAGATAGACACTGAAGCTGTACAGACTGGAGTCCACGAGTCATGACATGCACAGACTTCACAGGGCACTCACTCCTCTCAGGGCTGCCCCCAAGGACAGCATGAGCAGTTTAGGAGAAGCTGATGAGAGTCACTCAGAACAACAGCAGGATCCTATCACGATAGCCAGTGCCTCAGGTGGACATCTGGTATCATAACTGGCTCGTATACGCACATGGTTGTGGTTCTTAAGTGTAGACGTACTAATATATTGAAACAGGACTCAGGGCTTCTAAAACTGTCGTGACATGACTTCCCAAAAGTGCTGTTAAACTAACAAAAATACCAGAAATAGTGACTTGATGCAATTTTAAGAAGACAATTCAAGGCCAAAGAAAAGTAAACAAAGAAGAAGAAACTGCCTAAATCCATCTCACTGACTGAAGAATGTTTCAGAACAAAAGAAATAAAACAAAAAATGAAAGACCCCAGCTTTTTAAGTTGTGGACAAATGAAAAGAACAAGAGTGATCTAAGGTTTCTTTCATGTCCGTTCATGTCCATGGCTGGATGCCCACATAAAGATGGAGGCGAAAAGAAATGCCAATGAACTAAATGTGGTCCAACTGTAAAAGGCAGAGACTTCTGGGGAGCAAGGAAGCATGAAAAGGGCACAAGATGCAGGACACTGATGACATCAGATTGAAAACGTTTACCTTAAAGCACTCTAGTCTGGGCTGAAGGGAGGCATGCATCTTTTGCTAGAGAACAAATGCTGTGAAATCTGTGGTAAAATATTTAAGTATGGTTTGTTTTAATACAGAAACAGAAAAACAACAAACAGCAAACAATCTGGACCCAGAAATAGCAACTGCAACAGAAAATTGGCATGTGCTGAGTTCAAAGAAGACAGATTATACACATACCAGAAAAAGAAATGCGACTACACAGAAAGAAACTGCACATGTTGCCTAATACTAATTTCAGAACTTATGAACTAGAATAGGAAAACATCGAGTCAATACTTTTAGAAGAAATTAAGATAAAGACTTCATAAAGATCTTTAGCTGAGATGAGTTATCTTTTACATGAGTGTCATTCATCTGTCCAATGAATTAAAAGACTGTTTTAAAAATGAAGCCTTGGGGCTGGAGAGATGGCTCAGCAGTTAAGAACACTGGGTCCTCTTTCAGGACCTGGGTTCAATTCCCAGCACCAACACGGCAGTTCACTACTGTTTGTAACTCCAGTTCCAGGGGATCTGACACGCTCATACAGACATACATGCAAGCAAAACACCAACACACATAAACTAAGAATAAACAAATAATTTGAGAAAATTTTAAAAGAAAGACTGAAGCCTCAGCTTCAGTGTAATCTCGTGATGGAGCTTCCACAGCTTTACTGACGAATCTGTAGCACCCTGGATATTCCCCTAGTGTGGAAGCGCTGAATGATATTTAATGAGGACATTTTATAAATGCAATCATATATAGTGAAGAAAGAATTCACCAAATTAGTAGTTTGGGGGATGGATCAGTGGGTAAAGTTCTTGCTGTACAAGCGTGAGGACCTGAGTTTGAATCTCCAGCAGCCACACCAAAAGTCAGAGGCTACTGAACACAAACCTAACCTTAGTGCCAAGGGAAGGAGATAGAATCTGGGGCTTGTTGGCTAGTTCTGATGGCTATTCTTGGTTTTCAACTTGGCTATATATGGACTATTTCTACAGTCCAGAAATGGAGGGCACACTTGTGATCTGGATCTTGAGGCCAACAGATAACATGCCTTTGATCTGGATCTTTAGGCTGGAACCCACAGGCTTTTGATCTGGATCTGGAGGAGAGATGATACACCCTTTAAATCCAGATCCTGAGGTGGGAAGGCACACCTTTAATCTGGACCACACCTTCTGCTGGAAGCCTATGTAAGGACAATGGAAGAAAGAAGCATTCTTGCCTTTGCAGTACATCCATTCCTTCACAGGTATTGGTGCCTACTTCTTCAGAATCCAGACTATACCAAAGACCAGCTGAGACACCCAACCTGTGGGACTGAGCAACTACTAAATTCTTGGATTTTCCATTCACAGCTAGTCATTGTTGGACTACAGCCTATAAGTCATTCCAATTAATTCATATGAATATAAATATATGGGAATGTATATAGATATATCCAGATATTGCCAAGTTGAAAACCAAAAATATAATTCATATGTGTGTGTGTATATATATACATATATATATATTCATTCTGTAAGTTCTGTGACTCTAGAGAATCCTGACTATTATACCAGTCTAACAAAATTAACAAGATCCAAGTGTAGGGAGAGAACCTGTTTCAAAAAATCAGATGGAGAGCCACAGAGGAAGATTACCTGGAATTTATTTCTGGCTTCTGTATGAACACGTGTAAATGAGTGCATGAATGCATTTGTGCACACATGTGTGGGCATGCACACATACTCATGTACACACACACACCACATGCTGAATACAAAGGGAAAACAAATAATTCATTTTGACATGTTTAAATTCAATAACATGATGCAAATCACACATCTAGTTACAAACAAGCCAGTCATCATAGATTATTGAGCAAGAAAAGGTAGCCAGATCATCTTGAAAAAAACGAGGAGACGAAAAATTACCAAAACAATTAGTATATTATATTCATGTATGATATTGCCTAAGAATAATAGAAAAACAACAGAAGACTTCAAACAGTAACAAACAAAAGAAAACCAGTCACAAATAAAATGACTGAGGACCAGGAAAGACAAAACAGCAATAATCTTAAATTGTGAGGTGTTTCAGCCTTATGTGGAAGTATCAAATTAATGTCACATAGGTGGACGCAAAAGGTATTTCCACTACCTACATCTGCTGTAGTTCACTTGCATACACTCATTCTTTATCCCTCCCATCCTCCTCCTCCTTCCCCTCTTCCTCTCCTCTCTCTCTCTCTCTCTCTCTCAAAAATTTAATAAAAAATTTCCTGCCTATCTTATTCTCTTCCCTCAGATCTGGCTTAAGGTGGTTACATCTAGGCAAACTTTATATTCTCTACATATGTTGGTGTCAAAGGATCATGGTGAGTTTATTATACTGCCTTTTTAATTTCTTTTCCTTTCCTTTTCTTCTAGTTTTGGGTTTCTCTGTGAAACAGCCCTGCCTGTCCTGTAACTCACTCTGTAGACCAAGCCGGCCTCGAATTCATAGAGATCTGCCTGCCCCTGCCTTCCAAGTGCTGGGATTGAAGGCATGCACCACCACTACCCGGAGAATTTATTTTCTTTAATAGACATTGCTTTAGTTAATTTTCCGGTGATGTGATTAAATACTAGGCAACCTACTGATTGGGAGAAGATCTTCACCAACCCCGCAACAGACAAAGG
>LOJH01043731.1:0-13934 GCA_001685095.1 Ellobius talpinus
CCTTGACTTAGATATGCATGTTTTTTATCACGCAGGGCTCTCAACACAAGCCAGCTGAAGGCCTGGAACATTGAGATGCTACCAGGGTACCGGGATCCCTACTCCTCCAGGCCTTTAACACGGGGCGAAATTGGCTGCTTCCTTAGTCACTTCTCTGTCTGGAAAGAGGTAATTAATGACTTAGAGGGACAGTTTGGTGATGAGGAAGAGGGAGAATGGAACTTTCCAGGTGGCTTAGAACGGGATGCGAGAGGAGCCCATGGCATCTCAGAAGCAAGCTTGAGAGTTGCTCTTGTTTTGCGCATCCCATCAGCCCAAGGCCAGCAACAAAGACACTTGGACGGTGGCCTCAGTGCTATGTGGGGTGGTGGCAGGTGAAGGTGTTCACACCGTATGGACTTGATTTCTCTTAGGTCATCTCCACCGCAAACAGGAGTGGTTAGTGTGTTTCTGTCATGATATCATTTATCAAATGAATTCATGCAAGAGTCACACAGAAGGCATGTGAAGCAGGGTCAGGAAGGATGGGTAAGAAGAGTCAGAGACACATCCTTACCCTGTGTTCTCCATATCCAGACACTAATGAAGGTGGCATTGGAGTGCAGGGTCCTTGAATAAGGCTCAGTTTCCACCAGAAAGGAGAATAACGAAAAGGAAAGGGAAACCAAACTACGGACCCCTTGGTGTTTCCTTGAATGATCCAGTTTTTTTTTTCTTTTTTGTTTGTCTCTTGTTTCTTTAAGCTTTAAATAAAATGTTACAGAAATACGTAGAAGTACATAGATCATAAGATACCATCAATGGAATTGCACACAGGGAAGACACCCATATTAATAATTACTGGCATCAAGAAACAGGTGACACATGTGCCGGAGGTGCCCCCTCTGCACAGCCTTCTGGTCACTCTTCCCCCAAGGGCTATCACCATCCTAACGTCTGACAGCATGGTACAGCCTGTCTTTGATGTGACCCCTCACTATTGCATATGAGAGACATCAACCTGCAAGACTGTTACCGCTGTAACACCTGATGGAGTTGTAGATCGTCTGTCCTCAGTGCCATAAATATGCCATCATCACCAAAACATCCTGCTGTCCACAGGCATGCTCTTGGATCCAAGCTAGGAGCTTTCACAAATAAAAATGGGTATCGAAGTTTTCATACAGTCTTTCCCCACCGGTGGCCTTTACAGGTTATTGACCGGGACCTGGAGAAGACACTCGTCATCGAGGACGATGTGCGTTTTGAGCATCAGTTTAAGAAGAAGCTCATGAAGCTGATGGATGATATTGACACGGCTCAGCTGGACTGGGAACTGATGTGAGTCAATGGACAGAGAGCACGCAAAGGCAGTCTTTGCCAAGGTACAGAAAGCCCACCTCCCCAGCAGGCAGGAGACCCGGCACAAGCTTCCTGCCATTCCCGTGGTTTTCACACCACAAATGTTTCCAGAAATAAGAAGTAGGGAGAGGTTGGGCAGTTGTTTTTTTCCTCCACCTACTGTCCAAGGTGAGAAACTACAGATTTATTTTTTTAATGAGACTGCATTGGCCTGACTATCAGAGGCCTCTTGACTGAGCAGTGGAGAAGCCCTGAGGACCACTTGGGATGACCATGGAAATTTCACCTGCAAAGCAAAGTGGCCTGTGGGCCGGGTGTGAAGAGGGAGCAGGAGGCATTCATTAAAGAGCTAACTCGTACTCGAAGCTCAGCTCCCAGGTCAGGGCTGCCTGTGCAGTCCCTGATGGGGTGGATGTGGGAGGCTCAGAAAAGGCTTCTCTGCTGGGAGGGGGTTGTCTAACAGGCAAACACTGACAGCTGGGCTGGCGGCAGGAAACCAGGCTCCCTGGAGGGGTGCTGGCTCAAAGCTGATGTTAGTTAATGCTAGTCTCTTGCCTCTAAGCTAACATCTTTTCTTTCTTCTTTCTACCCTTTCTCTTCCCCTTCTCTCCTTCTCTTTCTCTTTCTTTGTAGAATAATCAACACTTTCTGTTCCTTCCAATGAGGCAGAAACACTCCAAGGTCCCCAACTGTGTACCCAAGATAATATTGTCAAATCAGAGCCCACTCATTGGGAACAGCCCAACTTTCCCTGCCCTTTCCAACCTCATCAGGGAAGATAATTTTGGACCCTGGTGGAATACCTGTTTTCACAGAAAATGGCCCATTTTGAGCTTAAAAGGAAACCCAGCAATGGCCCAATTAACTCAGGAAACAGACCTCAAAAATCAGTACAATGTAATAAAAAGAGGCTTTCCCCTGTCAGACTTGAGCTATGAGATCCATATCCTGAACAGTTTGTTGAGGTCATGGGTCTAGCCTCCAGAAGTCGCTGCTCTTCAGCCCTTCCTGTGGGAAAACCTCATGCCCACACAGACTGGAAGCTATGCTGTGCTCACGTGACACACAAAAATACTGACACTTACTAATCATGGAAAACGCAGTCCAGGACACCTAAAGCAAACGCAGTCCAGGACACCTTCATGTGTGTGGCATGGTTGGTGCATTCTCAGGCCAGAGTACCATCAGACCCAAGAAGGAAGGACAGCTGTCCTCATAAGGAAAGAGTAAAAGAGTATTCTAAGACATCATAGATTCACGTTTTAGAGAACTGTTCGCTGCTTTAATGAAGAACTACTCCAGCCAAACATAAAACCTAGTCATCCATCTGTGATTAGCAGCCTTGTTGTTTCCAGGGGGGAAAAAAAGGATAAATCAGGACAATCTAAACAGTGGCTGGACTTATCTGGGAGTTTTCTTCAGTAAGAAATGCAGTGTGGGTCAAATATGTTATTTCAGATTTTCTGAACACATTGAAATTTAAAAAATAAATGAGGTAAAATGAGTTTTATTTAACCAAATATATCCGAATATCACCATTTTAGCATATAAGCAATATTTTTAGCCATTAATGAGATAGTTTATGGTGTCTGTACTATCTTTAAGGCCTGTGTATAATTATACTCAGAACACATTTATACCCAGAAAATAAAATGTTAACTGTTCAACTGTAGTCCTACCAGATAATAAACTTGCTCTGCAGGAAGAAAAGCATTTTACAGAGCTAAAATATCAAAATTGTAACTTACTTTTAAAATTCTTTTGAAGATTTTGAAATTATGACATCATTTCATCACTGTCTCCTTTCCTCTCTCCAATCCCTACCATGTAACTCTCCTTGCTCTCTCTCAAATCCATGGCTTCTGCCTCCTCTTCTTTAATTGTTGTTACATATATGTACATCTTATATATTTATATAAATATATTTATTCCTAAATATCTAAGTATAGCTTCTTTAGTCTGTAGAATGTTATGAGTGTGTATATACTTCAGGGCTGACCACTTGGTATTGGATACCCAATTTGGGGGTTCTTCCCCGGGGTGGGGAGACTCTTTCTCCTGCTCTGGGTATTCTTTAGTTAACTGTAGTTCTTTATATAGGGTAGAAACCCCATGAGATGTCCCCCATCTATGTTAGCATGCCTATTAGTATCATCCTCATTTGGGTCTTGCTTAGGCCACCATGTTGTAGAGACTCCATGGGTATGGCTTCCCACATTCCTGGGGCATGCAATCTCATAGCAGATATCCTATAACCTCTGGCTTTTACGATCTTGCCGTGATGTTCCCTGAGCCTTAAGTGTAGAAGTTGTATTGGAGGTGGGTCCATTGGGGCACAACCTAAATTAGAATTTAAAATAGTAAGATTATAAACTCTGTTCCTCAGCCCTTGCAGCCGCATTTCAGGTATTTACTGAAAGATTCTTTCCTGCTACACACGAGAAATTCAGACTCTTCAGTCCAAAATGACCATGACTGTGTGTGTGGTCCCCAAAAGAGCTGAAGATGGAATATGTTCTTGTTCTGCACACCTCTGTGCTTTCTTCAGAGCGTGGGCAGAGTGTGAAGGGGGAAGGCTTTCAGAGATGTCACTCAGCCCATCCATAAGGAACCCTTTGGGCTCCTCTTGGGTTTCTACACCCCCTACTGTTGACTCTCTCTACCACAGCCTTTTCTATTCTGTTCACACCAGCACTTGGGAAGTGGTACAGAAAGCATCTGAGGCTGAGAGTTTGGGGGCATGAAGACAACAAACTCAAGAGTCCCACATCTTTCATTCCTTTCCAACGTCTCTAAACACAGCTGGAAATCCCATATCATCCTTAGGAACTCATCCAAGCAGTTTCTTCATCTCTTCGCATCTTCTCTTTCTGGCTTAAAGACAGACCACTAGGCCTGAGTAGTTGGGGTGCTGATGAATGGAGCTGGGGAACTGACATCATGAGGACCAATAGCAATGATGGATCCTGACGGAAAGTTCTCTGAGGTAGTAGACATTAGCACAAGACACAAGAGTTCAGGCTTTAAAATATCGTTTCAAACTAAATGTGTCCTCCATTCTTCTAATAGTCAGTATCCTAATACCAAGTTGGAACATTTCTCCTCGCCCCCATTCCCTTACAGTTACATCGGCAGGAAAAGAATGCAAGTCAAAGAGCCAGAGAAAGCGGTGCCCAATGTTGTAAATCTGGTTGAAGCTGACTACTCCTACTGGACGCTGGGCTACGCCATCTCTTTGGAGGGAGCACAGAAGCTTGTTGGAGCTGATCCCTTTGGGAAGATGTTGCCAGTGGATGAGTTTCTGCCAATCATGTACAACAAGCATCCAGTGTAAGTCTCCTGCCATGGCCACCCATCTCTTGGGCACACACTGTCTAGGAATTAAAACTCCTGGGTAGAACTTGGTATGTTTTATAGTTGCGTGGCTTTTCTAAAGAATCCTCCTATAATTATAACCTGGAAGGTTGAGTAGTCCCTTGAACAGACAGGAAGGATGAGGCAGAGGAGCGAATGCCTTGCCCAATGCCCAATATTACCCAGTGCTCGGGACCATGGTCAGCTCAGAATCTACTTGTCTATCTGTTCTTCTGACTTCATAACTTTACATACCTGAAGTTAAAGGTCATTGACTTAAGCACCCTAGATCTGGAGTTCATTCTGCTCACTCCGTGTGTGTACCACTAGATAGGCAGTGGTACACATCCTCCCAGCACTCGCCCTGTGGGAGATAACATAGACCCATGTACAAATCATCATGATAGATCATGAAACTCCTCGTCATGGAGATGGCAAGAAACCCAGGGAATGAGGAGGTGGCCCCTGAGCCCCTGATGGAAAATGGAGTTCGGTATCCAGAATCCCAAAGGCCTATGATTGATGGACACTTATCAAAGGGTCTGGTAAATGATGGTTGCCTGTCAGTCCTCGTAGTAGGTTATGAACTCTGGGAAGTAGGAACAGCCACAGATCTCTGGGTCCTTAGGAGTATGTGTAATAGCTGCTCAACCAGTGTCTCCTAAACTCGTGAGTAGAGCAGGAGACCAGGTTCTAACTTTGGCTCCTTCTCTCAGATCTAAGTGATTTCCAACTCTGACCTTCACTTTAGCTGTTGAGGTTCCCATGATGCAACTTGCTCATTTTGTTTCATCAGTAAAGATGGAACTAGCTACGTGTCATCTTTTATGTGACATGCTTTACCTTTGAACCCTGGTGGAAACAGAGAGTCAAACCATTATCTCCTGAAACAGAAGGGAAATTAGTAACTATTTAATTAATGTTTACTTCTCTCACAGACAAAGATACTGAATATGTATTCTCCACATAACTTTCATAGAAGCCCTTGGAGGAAGGTCAAGATGTCCCTCTACCGTCACTTACCCCATTGCTGCTGTTGGGGTCTCAGTTGTCATTTGTTTATCCAGGAACAGGATACTGGTTGTGCATTGATCATGTTTATTTATCACTAGGAGTCCAACAGAGTTTAACATTCACCTTTTAGAGCAAGACTTGAAGCTCCTTCGCTAAACAGTTCTACCTACTTACAACAGGCTGGGCCTGGCCTTTTTGCTTATTTGTTTGTCCAGATCTTCTGAAGGCGGTAAAGAAACCCTTGCTGTTTGTAGTCTAAGGTCCTCTACAATCGATACAACTTTGCAAAGTGGGGAATGAACCCACGTGGTTTCAGGGTCCTTCCCTGCTCCCCGAGGCTCCCGCCCTCACGCGCCTGTACACCTCTCGTTGCAGAGCCGAGTACAAGGAGTTTTACGAACCCAGGGACTTGAAAGCCTTCTCCGTGGAGCCCTTGCTCATCTACCCCACGCACTACACGGGCCAGCCTGGCTATCTGAGCGACACAGAAACGTCAACCATCTGGGACAACGAGACAGTGGCTACTGACTGGGACAGGAAACATTCCTGGAAGTCCCGGAAGCAAGGACACATCCACAACAAGAACACAGAAGCACTGCCACCGCCAACTTCTCTAGACACTGCGCCTTCAAGGGACGAGCTCTGAAAGCTCCCGGGGGCAGTGTCTACACGGTTCACCACTGTATGGCTTTTCTAAAGGGATGCTTTTCTGTTTCTTCCAGGTTTTTTGTTGGTTGGTTGGTTGGTTGGGTTTTTTGTTTTGTTTTTGTTTTTAGATAGATGGTCGTCATCTAATCAAAGTGATTTCATGTGATTGATCAAAATAATATACTTTAAATAGTGAAGAACAGAGAAATTAGAAACCAAATTCCCTGGGATACCTTTACTGGAATGGCCAAGTTAAACTTCAGTCCAAATGCCCAGTTCTGCTCACTAGCCATAGAATGTTGTTCGCCACCCAGATGTGGCAACAGTTCATATTCTTGTCCAAGAGATGGCACCACCAAGCTGTCACAGCAGTAAGTGGGCAGTCAAAGCAGACAAGCCATTGGACCTGGTTACTCATCTGAGTGGTCCATTTTATGTGATAGATGTGACCTTGAGAAGTCAAGCCATCTAAACTATACTTATTGGTTTATTTTATGTGACCTTGAACCTTGGCCTATGTAACAAATGCCTGGGAGTGGTGAAATCAAATCATTAATTTGGCTTTTATTGAAAGGAGCTCTGTCATGAGCCTACTACAGAGTGGGTGCTTTCTTCTTGACCTCCTTATCCAATGGAGTGAGTAGCTGGCTTGGGCTGAGACGTGGCTCTTGACCGTCATGGCAGCTAGGTCTTTCATTAACAAGTCTAGTTTCCGTGTGGCTATAATATTTAGATATTTATGGGGGGAATGTCTTAATCTTTGGCATTTTTATTGTGGCTTCTTGAGTCCAATATGTACTATTTATAAAGAAAACGGTAATATATATGAGGTAAGGAATTCCAGTCCTGTGCAGGGTTCCCTCGCTGCTCCAGCCCCTCCCACCCTTTGCATCACTCCCTACCCCGGGAATAGGCTGCAGGTGTGACTCTAATACGTCACTGTTAAGAGGCAGAACACATTCCAGGCTCACAATTGCCCTCACCTTGGATTGTCATTATATTCTGGATTATTTATTTTACAAATTTGTGAAAAACATTGTAGGATGAAACAGAGAAACCAGTGTCTCAGGCTCTGATCCCATGTTGGGGGACTGCAGTGTAGCAAGGCGGGTCCAACTGTCTGAGCTGTCTGGATTTCTCAGCAGGGTCTTTGCAGGGAAGACCTCTGGTAAAAGAGGCTAATGCTAAATTATTCTCCAGGGAGTGTGGGAGGCCTTGGTCCAGACAATAGGTTTAAGCCGACAATCTGCAACTCTCCAAGCCAAAAATTTCTTAGACACCCTTTCTCAAAAGATGGCCTCTACACACCTTCCTAATTTCTTCATAGACTAATTTTATGTCAGGTGCAACATCGGACTGTGTCATGGTGCCCAGACTCACAGCTGTGTCTGAGAGCATCTGGCTTCACCTCAGCCACCTGGTTGTGGCGGCCTTCTCTACCAGCTGGTCAGCTGGCACTGAGAAGCCAAGAAGCCAGGCTTAGCCAGCTCCAGTTTGCCTCTTCTCCTCTAGAACAAAGGAAGAGCGCTGGAGAGCTCTGAGAAACCTTAGGCGATCCCTAGGCCTCCTTGGGTGTTTGGTATTTTGTCTCTAATCTGAATGTGTGTGAGTGTGCCTGGCTTTAACTGTGTGGGGTTTTTTTGTTTTTGTTTTTAGAGGGTGGAAGGTGCACTGGGAATGAGGAGAGACTGGGTTGCTTTTTGCGGTGTTCTTCTTGTTGTTGTTGTTGTTATTGTTGTTTTAATGGAGAACTTTCCCCCATTTGCCCTGTCAGCTGGTCTGATGGATTTAAGACTTCCCATTTTTAAAAGGCATTGGGTTTCAATTCTAGAACTTTAGGTTAGGACCTTTCCGACTGTGAATAAAGATCTGTCTGTTTGTTCAGCCTGTGTTTCTGACTGCTCGGATCTGGGTCCCTGGTAATGCTTTCATGTGATTTCATGTGATTATTCTACACTCTTCAGCAATCCCGAGGTTCCTGGACTTCATAGTTTGTCCCGCCTCCCTGGGACCTCATCTTAAACCTGAGCATCTGACTATTGCTGTGACCCTCGAAGTCTTCAGTGCAGACTTTGCCTCTGGCCCTGGAGCTGTTCTTGGTGCCCGAGAAGCTGAACCCCATCCTGATTCCTCTCAGGATCCAAGCTGGGGTCTTCTGACAGACCTGGGCACTGCAGGGGGTGCTGTGTGTGCACCTGTAGTCTGCAGAGGGCACATCCCTTCAGATCCCTCGGAAACTTGAAGGGGGGAGCATCCCCACACCCAGGTCTGTCTTACTGTGCTATTTCAGGACAGGGAAGTGATGATCTGCCTTCTGAGCTCGTCAGAAAAATTAAACAAAGGACCTTATCTCTAAATTATGCTTGCACTCTGACTCTTCAAACAAACCCTTTGCTGACTGGGACTTCCACGTCTGTGATGGGATGCTGAAAACCAGAGAGAACCGTGAACTGCCATGGGATTCCCCACGACAAATGAGACAGGGCAGCTCCTGCCCTGTTATGCTATGGGAGCTGCTCTGGACAGGTAGTAGGCATGTGAGACCTGGCATGGATTATGGTGCATGCTCAAGACAGCATTCTCCCCTACAGGGAACTGAAAGTGCCCATCTTTCATTGTGCTGCCATGAGTCCATTCAACCATTCAAAGATAAAATGGAAAATCAAACTTCCTCCCAAGTCTCCAGAACCATGTGTGAGCATTGCCTGGCTTCAGGCCTTGTTTTGGGAATGAAAACATTCAGGGGACAAGTGCAGGTCTCCACTACTGTGGAGTCCAATCAGTTTATGAGCAGTGCAGGCAGGTAGCCACATTTTAGATATTGCGGTGGGGAGGGCTCTAGGGTACCAGAGGAATTGATTCTACTAAGGAGGTCTATGGGATGATGAGGGAGGAGGACACAGTGTGGCAGCTGGAGATGCTTTGCAGGCACAATGAAAGGAGGCCAAGATCCATGCAGAGCTAATGGGAGAGTCTGTGGGATGGAAAAATTGAGGCTATGTTGGGAGTGATAATGGAACAGGGCTGATTAGGTAATGATGGCAAGCCGACTTGATTACTTTCTGATCCTGGAGACAGAGGTTTCTGTTTGGGGAGAGGGCCTCTGGGATTTTAAGGCTTGGTTTTTTTCCTGACAGATAGTGCAGAGGGTTCTGGAATAAAGTTGTGCCTGAAGTCAGAAAATTTCCCATTCAGGTACGAACCCTTTGATCTTACTGTTTCTCACTTATGGATGGAGCAAGTGGCTAAAGAAAAGATGGCTTCCAGGAGGCTTTCTATGGTGCGCTTATTTGGTGCTCTTTCCAACCAGGGGGACGCGGGGACTGAGCCACAAGTGATCTCCTTGACTGACGAGAAATCAGTTCACTATGGAGTTAAATAAGAACAAAATAAAGTCACAGGTAGGCAGGCTTTTAAGAAAACAGAATGTAATGGGTTACACCCACGGACAGACAGTCCTGGAAACTGTCAGTATGGCCACACTGCATTTTGTAGAAACATTTTAAAAACCTGCTGCACCAGAGACATTCTCATAAATATGGAGAGGGAGGAAGCTGGAAGGAGAAAGGACTCATGGGGTCCCCTGTGAGCTTTGAGGGACAGCCTCCTCTGCTCAGGGTATCTGAGGCAAGGAAGAAAAGTCTAGTGGGTTTTCTGCTGGCCCACGTGGAGGAGAGAACTAACAGTGATGGCTTTTGTCACGCTACCAAAAACTACACAGAAAACGGTGCCTCGTCTGTGACAAGAGCAGGAAAAGATGAACTTGCTTTCGTGTTCAGGAAGAAATTTTGATGAAAGTATTAGACACTGGGTGGGATCCCAGGACGACAGTATACCATTAAAATTTTGGGGGCCAAAATTCTGCTCTGTGAATTCACTGAAAACTCTCTCTCCCACCCTTATGGTCTTTCCCTCCTTTACCCCCATTTCCTCCCCCCATTGCTCATGTGTGTGTGCGTGCCTCTGTGTGTGTGTGTGTGTGTGCATGTGCGCGCGTGCTCGTGTGCGTTTGCTCCGCTGTAAATGTTCATGATTAAAATGGGCTTGCTTGGGCTGCTCTCACTGCACCGACTGCACTGCTCCCAACCCAAGCCATCCTTCCCTGCTCCGAGAAGGGTGGGAGGATGGAAAGAATGATGACTCTTCTGAGAATCAATTCTCTTTATTCTTGAAAAAACTACATTTTTAGGTCCCTCCCTGGTTTCTTCGGCTTCATTTTCCTTGAAAGGGGTGTGCAAGTCAAATTCCATGTGAGAGGCTTCCAAGGTCCGAAAAACATCTGCTCCAAAGCCCCCGGGAGCCTGGAGAGAGCTCCTCTGCGCAGTTCCCAGCTCAGAGGTGTCCAGAAACTCACTCCTGGAAGACCGCACAGCCTCCTGCTCTGTCTCAGAGCAGCATAGAAAACAATCCGTGAGAAAGCATCCCCTCTGGAAGGAGAACCAGAGTGCGGAGCAGACATGCTGGCCGGAGGTGAGTTCAAGTGTCAGTGTGGGCGCCTGAAGGTTTTGACCGCTATTCTAAGCCAGCCTGATACCATGAAAACTAGACAGGGATTGTCCGAGTATCCAACCTGACCATGCAGGGAAAACAAAACAAAACAAAAAAAGAATGAGCAAATTTGAGTGAATGGGGATGTGCATGGATGAAGAGGAAAGGGGAGCCAGAAGAGCGAAGTCCTGGTGCCCAGAGGGATTCTGGGACGGAAGTACAAGAGGAGACAAGAAGATGCTAGGTCATGCCTGGAGGTAGTGATGCTGGACAGGGGAGGAAGAAAGTAGAAACTAGTGCTAGGGGGAGGTTTAACAGAGGTGTTTCTAGTCCTTGGTGTTACTAGTTACTTGGTCCTTAAAGTGACCATTTTATTCTTTGAAGCCTACCACAGTGGGAGCGACGGAGATAGGGTTAGGCCTGTGATGAAATGGCAGGATAGTGATAGCCTGGATTCAGGCATATGTACGCCTCTGGACAACAGGGCCTTTGGAGCCAAAGCCCCTTTCTGCAGGACAGATGCAGGGATCAGACACAGGAGCGACGGAGGCTTCTAGAGTGAGGTTCTCTCACTGTATAACAGGCCTGCAGAGGGCATCCTGGAAGGTGGGTGCCATCAGAGGGATGCCCAGCTTAGGGCTCAGGTTGCCTGTCAAAAGCCCTCTGACTGCGCAGGCTGAAGGCTGGCCGGGGGGTCTGTGCACATCCGGTAGGCCTGTCCTCATGAGTCTCTCTGGGTCACAGCCAAGGAACAAGCTGTAGGAGCTGCAGGCATGCTCCAACTCATGAGTCAGTCTTTCCCAAAGGCAGCGGCAGGCTAAGCTTTTACCAGGGTGCTGTTCCACACACAGAAGCCTACCTTGAAGATTTTCCCATCTCACACCTGGAATTTGGGCTGTTCTTCCACTCAAGAATGTTGGGGCTTCCTTACCTCAGCCAGCTGAGCCTGTGCACCCAAGCGAAGAGCTTTTTCCACATATGCATTCACTAGACACTGGATAAACCTCAAGGGGTAGGAATGCCTATTGGTTAGGACTTTGCAGCTAAGGCAATAGGTAAATAATACAACTTGTCTAAGGAGGTAAGCGGGCAGGGAGTCAGTCTCCTTAGGAATCAGATCTCTGCCCCGACACCCCGACACCCCGACACCCCAACACACACACACACACACACACAGAGCAAACTGCAGGGCCAACAAAATGTCTGAGAGCTCTCTCTCTCTCTCTGTCTCTCTCTCTCTGATTGATAGATGGAAGTCTGTAGCTCCAATCCATGATATATGATATACTAATTATTCAACAAGTTATCAAATATACACACACCATGGTGTACATTCTCAGACAAGATTTTCCTGGAGCCTTGACTGTTTGTTGTCAGATAAATGAGGAGTGTGGATGTGTGGGAGATAACAGTCATTTAGAAGGCTGCTTCCATTTCAAATTTGGCACCTCAATTTTTTGAGAGGAAGCATGGGAGTGATGCAGAAGTGATTTTCAGTCATCTCTTGTTTAAGATGCTATCCTGGTACTCACTTACGTGTTTGTATACGTGACTGGACCTGTGACACACCATGTTCCGGGGATAAATGGTGGCGGGGGTGCAATGATTCCTCATGAGAAGCTGTGGTAGAGGGTTTGGATACTGGCCATGAAAGCAGAGGCTGAGAGAGCCTAGGCTCTCCCAGAAAGGGAAATCCTGTATCAACATACCCCCTAAAAGGGGTGGGGGAAGGGAGAAAAGGGAAGAATTGAGGTTAAGGCTTCAATTAGATTTCTCAAATTGCTAAGTAAAACAAAGTACTTCCACACAGGTTATAGGTTTCTGGGCAGGAATACTGAGGGCCCATATGCAATAGTAATTGATGTTTATGATCTAAAATAGACTGGCTTCTGCTGAATTTTTCTGCTTTTACACAAATTCACATCATTCTTTCTGATACTTCCTCCTCCTTTTGGCATCTCTTATCTTCAGCTTCTCCTTTGCCCC
The DNA here is from genome assembly GCA_001685095.1 of Ellobius talpinus. Classification (NCBI taxonomy): domain Eukaryota; kingdom Metazoa; phylum Chordata; class Mammalia; order Rodentia; family Cricetidae; genus Ellobius; species Ellobius talpinus. The sequence continues at coordinate 12,832 of LOJH01043731.1, forward strand.
ATGCCGCCCACTCTTAGGTCTTCACCATCTAGTCTAAACACTGTCTCTGGTGGCTATGGAACATTCTAGAAAGAGACATCAGTGCTCAACAAGTTCTTCAGGTGTTTGCCTTTTGCCTCCCCTGCCCACAGACGCTGGATGGAGCCTTACAGTGATGGGGCCATGAATGATGGATGAAGCACCATGTCGGTCAGAACTGTTAAGACTAAAGACATTTTAGAAATCTCTGTGAGTGGACTTGCAGAATTGTAAGGCAGGAGGTACTGAGTCCCGGGTCACTGCTAAAGAGACTTGCCTGGCTTCTGCTGTATTCACACAAAAGAAAAAGAAAATCTCTGGTTTAAGTTACTGAGGTTGCTTGGTTGCTTCAGTCTAGTCTAGGTAGCTTAATAAATACTTCCAGTGGCATTTCATTTCAGACATCTCTCAAGGAAAACAGCAATGTAATTAACTTCTTCTATTGGGATTATAATTAGTCTCAGGAGCTCCTCCATCCCACTGAGGTCAGAGCACTGCACTACACAGCACAGCACAGCACAGCACAGCAGCCTTACCTTGTGTGAACTTGAAAGTGTTTCAGAGAGGCAATCTAAAGACATGACTGTAGGCAAAACTCTCCAAGATCAGGGTCTACATGGGGGAGGGGCTCGCTTTCTAGAATGGTTTTGAAAAATTCATCACATAATGCCAGAGGTCATGCCACATTGTCAATTCCCTTTTAAAATACCTGCTTGTTTCCTTTAGGGTTTAGGAACCTGGAGTGCCAACATGGGACTGAATAAATCCACATAAAACCTGAAAAAGCTTGGAAAGGAATCCTAGACACAAAAGAACAGAGTTAAGCATGGCCTTTTGGTAGCATCATTTTCTCAGGTGGGCTCTGTTTGCTAGAAGCAAACAGAGGCATGATTCCTTTAAGAGAGGTCTTCCTGATTCAGCAGTAGCAAAAACAAAACAAAGAAACCACGTGGTTTCAAAATGGCAACTTCCCGGTTCACCAGCACTAATGGCTGACTCTTTCAGGAGGCCTGGCTATGAAGCATTTAAATGGGTTTGTGAGCAGAGTGCTACAACTTGCTTAATGGCAACATAGACCCACTGTG
>LOJH01043732.1:0-13934 GCA_001685095.1 Ellobius talpinus
AAGCTAGCCGTATGGGAGCCGGGTGGGACAAAAAGCAGGCCTGCTCTCCCCTTTTCACTACAGGTCCAGATGGATTAAGTAATCACAGTGTGTTATATTGTTTTCTGAGTCTCTGTTGGCACTGGTGATTGGCCAGTTGAGATTTGGAACATCATAATTGCGCAATATAAGCGAGGGAAGAAGAAAGGAATACTCCCTTTGTTCTTGAGTTTGTGTTCTACTAAAAGTTGTGTCATGGTATTTACTCCAGAGCACACCAGAATATTCTCAGAGACAGCCTGTTCAGCTTTGTAGGAAATCTGTACAGTTAGGATGGTGGAGAGTCAAAAAGACCCATCAGAGGGGCTCGCCCATCCTCATCTCATGGGTGTTTCAAACTCTCCTACTTGTCATCCCTCTCTCTCTCTCTCTCTCTCTCTCTCACTCATGACATTCTGGGTCTTACACGTCTTTATATCTTTGTGAGTTTCAAGCTTGTGTCTTCTGTTGAAATCCTTTTAAATTTTGTAGTATGTTTTATTTTTTCATTGCGTATGTATGCATGTGGTGTGTGTGTGTGTAAGGCAGAGGACAGCTTGCAGGGAGAGTTGGTTCTCTCCGTCCATGTTGTGGGTCCAAGGGATAGAACTCAGGTCATCAGGTCTGGTAGTAAGCATCTTTACCGGCTGAGCCACATCACCATTGAGATCATTTTTGGATTTTGGTTTGTCTTTTGAGACTTAGTCTTACTATGTAGCTCTGACTGGTCTCAAACTCATGGTAACCCAACTGCCCCAGCCTCAAGCCCTTTCTAAGACTATTTCCAGCTTTCTGTTGGGGGCTTCACTTTGGAGGACCCCATCATCTCAGTCTTATTGTGCTCTATACCACAATCAATTTTCAGTTTCTTTCCTTGACTTTCCTATCTTTGTGAGTGTGCGTGTCTGTTGCTTAGGACAGAGGATTCTGTGAGTGTGTGTGTACATTGCTTGGGACAGAAAACTGTGTGTGTGTGTGTGTGTGTGTGTGTATATACATTGCTTAGGACAGAGGTCTGTGTATGTGTGTGTGTATGTGTGTGTGTGTCCATTGCTTAGGACAGAGATTTGTGTGTTTATGTGTGTTCATTGCTTATGACAAAGGTCTATGTGCGAGTGTGTGTGTATTGCTTAGGATAGAGGTGTGTGTGTGTACGTGTGTGTGTGTGTATCCAATGCTTAAGACAGAGATCTGTGTGTGAATGTGTGTGTCCATTCCTTAGGATAGAGTCTGTGTGTGTACGTGTGTGTGTGTGTGTGTGAATGTGTGTGTCCATTCCTTAAGATAGAGTCTGTGTGTGTGTCCATTGCTTAGGACAAAGCTGAGGACTTTGTTGTGTGTGCTAGGCAAATGCTCCTACTGAGCATTCCCAGCTCTGACTTCCCTTTCAAAGAATTTCAAGAGAATGTTTGCTTCTGACAGGACCCCTTCAGAGATCTCCTTGACTATAATTTGTCAAAATGAGAGTGCTTGGCTGGTAAATGAGACCAGATTGCTCCCCTCTGCCTAGATCTGACACAGACTTCCCAATTTGTTCTCTTGAAGTTATTCCCTGATCCCAGAGCATCTTCCCCCAGTATACTTAAACACAACACCTGTGCAAGGACTTTACTGATGCGATAACCACTGACATTCTCTTCTCTTTCAGAGTCTGCACCCCTCATCTGTGACCCTGTGACCCAGGCTCCTGAACAGTGTGACTGGCTAGTTTTATATCAACTTGACATCTCAGAGGAATGAACCTCAATTGAGAAAATGCTGCCCTAAGATTGAGCTGTAGTCAAGCCTAGAGAACATTTTTTTTTAGTTAGTGATTGATGGGGGACGGCCAGGCCTCTGTAGTTAGTATTACCCTGGGCTGTTGGTCCTGGGTTCTATAAAAAAGCATGCTGAGCAACCCAGTAAGCAACATCCTCTATGGCCTCTGCATCAGCTTCTGCCTCCAGGTTCCTGACTGGTTTGAGTTCCTCCCTTGGCTTCCCTCAGTGGTCTGTGACTCATGATACGTGATCCAAATAAACCCTCTCCTCCCCAAGTTGCTTTTGGTTATGGTGTTTCACCACAGCAATGCCACCCTAACTGAGGCAGCCAGCCAGAAAGCAGGAACCAGAGCTGCATATACTGCAGCATATGTTACTGCATGCTGCATGGCGGATGATTCTCTGAGCACCTGTACCAATGTTCTTCTAAGTATCATCTCAAGTCCACTAGCTTGCTTGCCTGTTAGCAGTATGGTGTTGGCTGGTCTTATGTCAACTTGACACACAAACTGGAAGTATCTGAAAGGAGGGAAACTTATTTGAGAAAATGACTCCATAAAATCCAGCTGTAAGGCATTTTCTTAGTTAGTGATTGATGGGAAAGGGCCCAGACCACTGTGGGTGGGTCAATCCCTGGACTGGTGGTCCTGGGTTCTATGAGAAAGCAGACCAAGTAAGCCATGGGGACCAAGCTAGTAAGCAGCACCCCTCCATGGCCTCTGGATCAGCTCCTGTCTCTAGGCTCCTGCCCCATTTGAATTCCTGTCCTGTGTTCCTTCAATGATGAACAGCAATATGGAAGTGTAAGTCAAATAAACTCCTTCCCAACTTGCTTTTTGGTCATGGTGTTTTGTTGCAGCAATAGTAACGCTAAGACACAGGACAAATTCCAGACCCTGAACTTCTGTGACAGTCTTAGGGGTGGGGACACACACAGACGTTTGAGAACCATTTGCCTCTGCCAGGCCTGATAAGCCAGGCCTGCAAGTCCCACTTCTCAGAAGGCTAAGGTAGGAGAATGGCAAGGGACCTACCTGCCTGGGCAATTTGGGTGGACCTATCTCAAAATAAAAGTTTTAAGGAGCACCAGGCATGATTAAACACCCACCTGTAATCCTAGCACATTGAGTGACTCATGTAGGAGAATTACTACAAATTCCAGGCCAATTTTTTCTAATAAGTTCCAGGCTAGCCCAGGTTACTGAGCGAGATCTTGTCTCAAACCAATTAAGAGTCTAACTAGAACAACTGAATGGTGTCAGTTTGCTGTGTCTGTCCAAAGGCACCACAATGCCCTGTGACTTACAATGGAGGGTTTAAAACAGGTTTATAGAGGTACAGCTTTTGCCCACCATGAACCCTGGATGCTGGGGGCCAGTCAGAGTCTCCAGACTTTGCTCTCACCTTCCTCATCTGCCTATCTCAGGCTACCAAACCCTCAGTGCTCCTTCCGTGATGATTTAGCATCACATGAGTGCACCAGTGTGGGCATTACAGTTTAAGAACTCATTCATGAAAATTTCATGTGTCGCAGGTGAGGGGGGTGCATGCTTGTGGGGAGGAGGGGGACAGATAGATACATTTGAGAATGTAAAAGCCAGCGGTCAGTTCCCCTCAGACACCATCCACCTTTTTCTTTTTTTTTTCTTTTTTGTTTTGTTTGTTTGTTTGTTTGAGACAGGGTTTCTCTGTACCTTTGGAGCCTGTCCTGGAACTAGCTCTTGTAGACCAGGCTGGCCTCGAACTCAGAGATTCGTCTACCTCTGCCTCCGGAGTGCTGGGATTAAAGGCATGCGCCACCACCCATCTGCCCTTTTGTTTTGAGATGGAGTCTCTCACTGGGCCTGGGGACTTGATGATAGGCTAGGCTTCCTGGCCATCTACCTGTCTCTACCTCCCCAGCACCAGGATTGCAAACACGGCTTTTGCTTTTAAATGGGTTCTAAAGATTGAACGCAGAGCCCCACATTTGTGAGGTATGTACTTTACCAGCTGAATCATCTCTCCATCCCGTGCTGGAAACATTTCTCATTTTAAAATTCCTTCTGCCCATCATCTTTCAAATATGACTAACCTGTTGTCTAAATGTGGCTTGTTTTTTTTTTTTTAAAAAAAATTATGCATCTGGGCATTTTGTTTGCATGTAGTCTGTGTACCATGGGTATGCATGTCTGATGCCTGTGGAGGCCAGGAAATCTGGAACTGGAGTCACAGTTGTGAGCTGCCATGTGGGTGCTGGGAATGCAACCCAGGTCCTCTGGAAAAGCAGCCAGTGCTCTTAACCTCTTGAGTCATCTCTCTAGTTCACTAAACTGGCTTGCTAATATTGTTTCGATAATACCAATCATTTACTGAATAGCTACCGTTGTTCACAACAACCCAATTAGGAAGGTGTTATTCTTTTTATCTTTTTAAAATTTTAATAGTTGGAGAAATTGGAGCCAGGCGAGGTTAGTAACTTGCCCACAATCATATAGCTAGAAAAATGCAGAGCCAACGTTTGGAATTAAGGTTTGTTGGGTCTGAGTGGCCCCTTAACTTACTGTTCTCCTCAAGTTTAAAGGCAATTCAGTATTTGCCAGGCTCCTAGTAGACCCCTGGCTCTGAGCCTAATCGTTTAATAGCACACCTGATTAGAGACTTTAAGAACACATTTATGTTTCCTTGCCAAGAGAATGGTAACATTAATATAGTCGATCCCTTTGGCAGCGTCATCCTAAATAAACAGACATTATAGAAAGGCCGCCCACCGAGTTTGCAGTAGCTATGTCCACGGGTAAGGGAACTTTAAGCTGACACATTTAGATACTTTTCCTCTCCCCATGCTAGCCACTCAAACATCCATGATCTCTGACTCTCTTATCCTTAGAAAAAAACACCTCCAGCATGCCTGTCACCTTTCAGATCATTACAGGCATCCCAATCTCTTTCCTCTTCTAAAGCGAACATTCTGGAACACCCGGATCTCAGGCGCACCTACGACCACTTCAGATCAAATAGGAGCGTCTAATGCGTCTCAGTTCCCCTGTAACAGCCAACTGGAGCAGGAGTTACGCACGTATGGCATGCACCTTAGCCTCGCTCATATTATTGTCCAAAAAGGATGACCTGTTTTCTACGTTGAATGTAGCTTTTCCATGCATGGCCCCTTAATGTGTTTATGCCAAGATGGGTGTGCAGTCCTGCAGGTATACCTTTCTTAGGCAAACCTAATTTGTAGGAACTGCTCTCTGAAATCCAGGAATAAACTCTGAGTTATTCACAGACAAAGACAGAGGTAGGAGTTTGCAGAAATGAGCTAGGAAGGAGCTTAAAATACTTCACATTCCAGAAACTCCCTCCCTTCCCCCCCAGGAGTCGGCTTTATTCCCCCTTTCCTTTCTCAGTCTGACTCAGAGGAGCTGAAGCTTGGGTAGCTCCAGACGGTACTGTGTGTGAGTTCAGAGAACAGCTTTACTGCCTCTGAATTGTCCAGTTTGCTTTTCTGTGAAACGGGGCCACCCCCGGCTCCTACTCTCTAGGTTATCGTAAAGATGAGGATTGGCAAAGAAGCTAACATTGCTGCCTTTCCCCTGGGTCCTTATTACTCTAGGAAGGCTCAGGGATTCTTTCAAGGTGTGTGTGGGGGTAATCCTTCAAATCAGTCTCTTGACAAATGGGCTCAGAAGAGTATATACCTCAAATGTACCATGCCCTGCATTCAATTCCTAGCACCATCAAATACACCACAGCAAATAAAGAAGCAATTGAGAATTTTAAGAAAAATCATATTTGCCAGGTATGAGAGCATATGCCTTTAATCCTAGCATTCTAGAGGTGGAGGTGGGGGGCAGTGTGTGTGTCAGAAGTTCAAGGTCATTTTTTACTATATAGTGAATTCAAGACCAACCTAGGCTACGTGAGATCCTGTTATCATTCATAAAGTTTGGTGACCCGAGGCTGGTGCAGACATACATGCAGGCAAACACCCATACACACAAAACAAAAATAAATCTTTAAAAATTGAAAAGCTTTCTGAAATATCTTCTGAGGTTCTAGGTGTGTGACAGATGGGCAATCGGTCCAGAAAGAGGCAGTCCGATGGGATCCTCACTTGACAAAAGATCGGACCTGCAAACTTGATTCTACTGTATGACTTTGGGCAAGAAACACACTGGGCCCCAGTACAGTACTGTGCAGTACAGTACGGCAGTGATTGTTGCTTACTTACCAGGCTGTGATAAATATCACTTTGGAGATTGAGGAGCTAAGAGCTTTTCTGTTCATTTTTGATGCTGCCTGAGATTGAACTCAGGGCTTTGCACATACCAGGCAGGTGCTCTATTACTGTATGTCCCAAGCCCCAAGAGAAGCTCCACAGGCATCCAGGCACCAGGTAAGCAGTGAGGCCCCAACTGTAAGGTAGGATTAGTGGAGACCCAAGCAGCCTTCTCTCCCTCCATGGTGTTCACGGCATTTTGAATAGCAACTGCTCTCTTTTCACAGAGGGCATCTTTGGAGTGAAATTATCCATCCCAGGCCACAGATGGTGCAGGGTGGCAGGCTGCTCTTGGGACATTTGTTTCACTTCATCCCAGAAAGGGCCAGGCACAGTGGCCCCAAACAGAGGCAGTGGAACAAGCAACTGACAGTGGAATCTCCTGATTCCTTCTCGGCACTTCCCATGTCAAATGAGCTGATCAGAATCATGTAAAGGATAATGACCTCTGGTTCTAAGGATAGGCCGAATGCCACTCAAATCCCAGTGGACTTACTCCTTTACTAACGGGGTGATCTTGCTTAGCTCTGTTTCCTTGTAGAACCTCATCATCTTCATTTGTAGCTCTGGCAAAGTGGGGTTGGCTTAATACTCTGTGAGCAATAAGCAGTGATCCAGGAGGAAGGGCCATGGACAAGACCTCTCCCCTTGCAGTTACAACAATTTAATGGGCGAACTCTGCAGAGCCTTAATTTCCCTTTCATTAATTGAGAGAGAGAGGAAAAAAAAGAAATCATTACACCAGAAATTCTCAGAGAATTGTTTTAAAACCATCCTACAGCTAGCAGGGTGGTGGTGACTCATACCTTTGATCACAGCACTCAGGAGGCAGATCTCTGTGAGTCTGAGGCCAGTCTGGTCCTCACAGTCAATTACAGGGCAGACAGGGCTACACAGAAACCCTGAGAAAACAGATGGATGGATGGATGGATGGATGGATGGATGGACGGACAGACAGATGGACAGACAGGCAAACAGATAGATAGGGAAATAAAACCATCCTACAAATTGTTTTATGAGGCTAGGTGTGGTGTTGTACACCGTTAGTCCCAGTATCTAGGAGGCAGAGGCAGGTAGATGCTGAGTTCAAGGCCATCCTGGTCTACATAGGCCAACCAAGGCTATATAATTATAAGACCCAGTCTCAAAAGACCAAAAACAAGCTGAGCGTGATGGCGCACACCTCTAATCTCAGCATGTGGGAGGCAGAGGCAGGCAGATGTCTGAGAATTTCAGGCCAACCTGGTCTAAGTAGTGAGTTCCAGGACAGCCAGGATTATGTAGAAAGGCAGACCCTATCTCAAAATAAAATAATAACAACCTCACACACAAAAAAGATGAAAACCAAATAAAACCAGGACTCCGTAAGAACAGTCCCCGTATGAGGCTTTATAACTTAGAAAGAAATTAAAAATCTACAACCTCACTTGAAACCCGCAAAAAACCCCAGTGAACTCTTTCTACTCATCTCACAGATAAGGCATCAAGGATTCAGAAAGAGAAAAGTAAAAGGCCACAGCCACGGCAGAGCTGGGGTTTGCAGCCTTGGAACGTACAGCTCAGCACTCTGCAATTCACCAGGGAATTTTGTTTTCACTGAGCCCTGAGCCCTGAGCAGACAGGACATTGTTTAGGCATGTCTGAAAGGGCATTCAGGGACCCAGAGTGGAATGACCAGGTTAGCAATGTGGTAGAAAAATGCAGCCACCCAGATGGCTTGTGGCTACTCTGGAATAGTTTTCTCCGGTTCGGGAGGACTCAGATGGCATATGCTACCCCCACTCTGACATTTTTGAGAAATCTTTTATTAGAAGATGTCCCAGAAGGCAACAGTTTAAAATCAAGCAATTAATGATTACAACTAAATACAAAATTTCAGGTAAACTTGCCTTTCAAAATAAACCAGACCCTTGCAACAGGAGGTTTTTGTGTTTTTTTTTTGTTTTTTTCTTGTACAAAAACAGTTAACACCACTTTGCAAAAAGCATACAAAAATACAGTATTAAAAAAAAAAGACTCGCGCAGCACATAACCCAGCAGCAGCTTATAGAACACAAGCCGTTCAGATGAGTCTTCAGTAGCCTGCTTCCCACTACCCTTCCAACAGAGTCCCAGGAGCCCCTTGGTGCCTGAAAGTCCTGCCCCAGCAGGCAGAACAGCTACTTCCAAAGCTTTCTCTGAGGCCAGGAAGCAATCAATGCCAAGCCATCATGGTCGGCAGATCTGGAAGTGGCAGCTGGTCTTTGAGAGGCAGGCACAGGTAGTATTTACCATCTGTCTGCCCCCCACACTGTTCCCCTACTTCCAAACGCAGGGCCAGCAGGAAAGAAATCGGCCTTTCTGGGCAGAGTTCCGAAAAGGTTGACTCTTCGTTCAGGCAAAGTTTAGGATCTCCCGAGGACGCCTACATAACCACCGCTAGCTTGGGTGACTTTCCCTTTTGAGGGCTGTACCTAGATTCCACCTGGTGCTGCAGAACACAGCTGGAGCAAAGCCAATCGGGGTTGGCTGGCTGAGCTCTGCTCCTAGGGCACCTTGACAACCCACATGTACCTTCTGGGGCACTCAATGAATCCCAGCAGCTCCCCCCAGAGTATCTATCAGGCCCAGATTCTGGGAGAAGGAGGTGACCCAGAGAACCAGGATGGTGGCTTCAGAGCCAGCAAACTCCTTGAAGTTGCTTCAGAGGAGAGAAGGTTCCAAGCTGGGCTTCAAATGGCCCTGCAGAAAACACCCGGGCAAGGAAGATGTTCATGAGCCAGGATGCCAAGGCTTTCCCATGAACCATTTTCCCACGTCCTGCAGAAATATTTCTGATCTGCATGAAAGGGTGCTGTGGTGCCAATTGCATAACAAAGGCAGAAAGAAAGAAAGAAAGAAAGAAAGAAAGAAAGAAACAAACAAACAAACAAAAATACCTTGTAAGGATAGGCAGGTCTCTCTCTGAGAAGGCTCAGAGAGCTCTGAGACAAAGACTCTACAGGCCGGGCCCTTTAAATGTTTTCAAAGTCATAGCGTTGAGAGTGGAGGGAAGGGTGTGGCCTAATGTCCTAATGTATTTTAAAGGTTTCCACTCCTCAGCTACTGTAAAGTGTCTGACAGTGAGGTAATGGTCCATGCTGATCAAGTCTGCAAGCTTGTCTTCACCCGGGACAGCTCGCTTGTCTCCTGGAAAACAGGGCCTCGGGGACAGTATCCAGGCCCAGCTGTCCTTGCGTCATCCCCAGAGACACCAGTGGGAGCAGCATCCTTTCCTAACCTAAAGCTCTAGCAGTGTGAGATTTCACGCAGGCTGCAGCCCCTGGCATCATCCACCACCTGTTGCATAGCATCCGTCAGCTTTTCCTCCAAAGCCAGTGAGCTAGGCAGACCCCGAGTCTCCTCAGTCAGCTGCCCACTGAGAAGCCAAAGGCGCCAGAGAAGACAGCACTCCCATGAGTCAGGCAAGAGGGCGAGTTGGGTTTCGAGGTTTCCAAGAATGCAAGCCCTTATTGTGTGTGCACTGGCTGCAATGCATTCTGGGATCGACTGTCCAGCCTGCCCTGCTGTAACCAAAATGTGCAAATTACTAAAAGGGAGAGAGAAGATAGAAAGTAAACGTGTGCGTGCGTGTGTGCGTATGTGTGTGTGTGTGTGTGACAGAGAAGTCAGGCTTTTTGGTGGGTTAGTAGCCACTGAGGTACGCGATTCTTTTCTGCAGCTGCTGCTGCCGACAACGGAGCTGCCTTTTCTCTGTAGCCATCTTCTTTTCAGCCCCCACCAGAGCTTGCAAGTACTCTAAGGCCTTGCTTAGGATCACGACTTTGGGGGCCTTAGAGCAGCTGGCCAAGGTGGGCACCTGGTCCCTCAGGGCCAGGAACCGTGAACGGAGGTCATTCCTCCTTTTTCGTTCTAAGAAGTTATGGTTCTTCCTCTTGGTCACGTCCTCAGTGTCAGAACTGACAGGTTTTGGGTGGCAGGACTGGGGAGTCCCGCTTTCTACAGGTGGAGGGCTCACAATCTCTTCCTCCTCCTCTTCCTCCTCTTCCTCCTCTTTCCCCTTGGGAGCTTCTACCTCTGGAGCCTCTGGTTCCTGGGGACCCCTCTCTGGAGCCCCCTCCTGAGAGCAACTTTCTGGAGGAAAGCGGGCAGCATAGTTATGCTGTTGCTGGTGGATAGAGATGTGGAAATGTTTCATGCAGGGGTCCAGGGGGTCTGCTCGCACCGTGATAGTGACTGGTTTTCGGATGTCCAGAGATCGCCTCTTCTCCACCGTTACCACGTCGATTTCTTCGCCCTCTGTCCAAGAAGAGATATGAAGAGAAGAAACATATCCCATGAGGAACATATATACACACACCCTACAGCCTCAGTTCGCAATGTCTCCGCTTGTGAGAGTAGGTGATGTGTCCATGATTTAGTTATCACCAAACTGAATTGAGGAGAGAGACCACCAACTCGTTTATTCTAGGGAAATGGCAGAGTGAAGGGGGAAATAAACAAGGAAAATAGACTCCAGTTTCCTTCTGTACAAGGCTTGGATAAGAACAAAAGGCAGACCCCAGCCAACAGCCCCCAGTCTGCACAGGCTCCCTCCTCCCCCACTGAGGGGATGGAAAGAGCCACTGGCCTAGGACAAAGTTTAGCTATAAAGATCTCCCCCATTAGGGCTCTTTCATGCCCCATCAGAATTGTAAATGAGGGGTCTGTGGGCAGAGTTGCCCTTTGTTCCTGCCCAGCACAGCCTGTGCTTGGGAATTGTTACTTTTCACAAGTTATAAATCCTATTATTCCCCACCTCTCTGTTCTACCATCCTTTCAGGGGAAGACGCCCAGGAGGGAGGGCGACAACCGGTTCTCTCCAGTCACAGAGGGGAGGGGAAGGGTCTCCCTCAGGAGCATTTTGTGCCCGGGTTCAATGGGTTTCTAAAGCCATCCATCATGTATAGGTCACCTGCCCCACCCCCACCTCTGGACCAGAAGAGGGTTGGATTTATAATCACAGGTCACAAGAGCCTTGGGAACTTCACAAAGGTACAAAAACAACCGTTTCCCAACGAGCTGCACCAGAGGCAGAGAAGGAACAGCAGAATGACCCAGATAAAAGGGCCAACATGCCAGGGACTCAGAGACACCAAGAAGTGTCTGTACCATTCCCTAGCTGGAGGGTCTGTGAGATGAACCCAACCTGGTCAGGCAATCAGGGAAAGAACCCCCTGCTCCCCGCATTCTGCAGTCCTCAACACAGAAGGCCACCTTGGAAGCATTCTGGCTGACAACAGAAGAGCTCCGATCTCTGCCTCTTTTGCATATCAGGAGGCTTGAGCCCCTTTGTCAGGAAGGTTTCCATTGTGTGGACAATCGCATTATTTCTCCATTAATAAAACCTGACCATTCAGCCCCCTGGCCTCAAAGCCTGTGATTGGCTGGCTAAGGAGTGTTTGGAATGCTGTTTTCCCCAGCCCATATCCCTATTGGCTGATCTGTGCCGTCAGTCACACTCCCCACCCCACCCCCTCATTGTTTGCAATCTGTTGCATTTTGTTCTAGGCCATGTGGCCAGAGAGTGAACCAGGAGCCCACAAACAGGTTCAGGTTAAAGGGCGGATCAGAAAATGATTCAAGTTTCTGTACATCCCAAACCTTTAATTTTCACTGTTAAATCTCACAGCACACAGGGCTGTGTCTAAGGAAGGTCTCATTTAAGACACCATTCTCCTTTGCAGAACAAAGTCTCAGATTCCACAAGATAAGGGATGCCCTCAAGCGGGACAACCAAATCCATCCCTCATCCCTCCTCATTTTCACCCGAAGAAACGGAGGCCCAGATCAGACCTGCTCCCTGTCACTTTGATAGCGGTCTGGTCCGCCGATAAAGAACTCCACACTTCCAAGAGGATGAGCTTTCTACTCTAACCCCCCTGGTAGAGCTGCATCTTCAGTAGTTTCTTGATCTCAAGATTCCCATTTGGGCCGTTAGACAACGCACAAGCTCCTGCTGCAGGTTATAAATGACTTTAACAGAATGGATTGAAGAAAAAGCGACTTTTAATTGTGTTCTTCCCAACCCCCCCATAAATGTACAACAGCTTCCTCAGCCAACTCCCCAGTTCCTGCTCAAATACCCATGTAAAGTATTTCCTATCGCAGTGACTTTTCAGTCTTAGTGACTGTGCCCAAAGCCTCCCTCTGCACCTGCAATAGCACCCACTCCAGTCCTTCTCATGAGTAGGGAGGGGGCTAAGAGGCTGGGTGGTCTGACCTCAGCGAAGTCTGCCCTTCACCAGCACGGAGGGAGGCCTGGAGCACTATGACCTTTACCTCAATGCCAGCTCTTCTCCCAGAGGTGGGACACAGTAGGAATCACTGAACATTTGTTGAATGCAGCCGAGCAGCTGAAGCCCACAGATGTGCTGGGAGGGAGCTTGGACACTAGCTAAATCCAAAGCAACAGGCATGATGGAGCCTTTCCCAAATAAGCTGTGGGGAATAAATATTCCCTCTAAATATCAGGGGAGACTGGGGTTGAGGGTAGGGAAAAGAAGCTGGATAGACAGCAGGAGGCTGGGGCTCACTCTTCCGATTTCCTGTCTCTAAGCCTCGGTTTTCCCATCCGTTAAGAGGAGCCTTTATTCTTCCCCCACCTGTCTCACAGGTCAGTGGAACTGGGACAGGAGGGGAGACTAAGCAACTTAAGGTAACGCAGGCAGGAGATAGAGGTTTCCGAGAGGATGAAGACTTTGGTTCTGCACAAAAGGTTCCTTAGTCTTTTCTCCCTTAGGGAAGTGTGAGTTTCCCAGAGAAAGAGGCAGCAACAAAAAGCTTCAAGTTTGGAGTGACTCTTAAGGGCACCCTTTTAAACCTCCCAAGGACAGAAATCCCCTACAGTCCAACCCCAGTATTTTCCTCTCTAAGCGCCAGCCTCAGCATGTCGCCCCTGTCCCCTGGGGCTCCAATCACCATCAGAGGGACGCTGGCTCACTCCCCACTTCTCCAAACTGTTTACCAACACACCCACGTGCCAGACAGACACAGCTAGGGGCTACACCGACAGCTTCAGTCAGAAAATGGGGAGGTGATGGGAAGGTTTAAGACCCAATCTTGACCTCAGACAGCTGTAGAGCTCTGGCCACCCATGGGATGCCTCCCTCTTAGCTAGCCCGGGGTGGTCCTTACCGGAGTCGCTGGGGCTCTCGGACCCGGAGCAGGCCTGAGTCTTGGGTTCGCCCAGCTGACACGGGGTGGCAGGCGCCGGGTTACTACTGGCTTCCAGGCTGGGAGTGCAGTCCGGGGTGGCGGGCGCTTTGGGCGGGTTCCCCCGGGGCGCGCCTGGGGTGAGTCGGTCGCTCACTACTCTCTCCAGCCGTTCCCGGGCAGAGAAGCCGCTCCACATGCAGTCACGGCGGATGATGGAAGCATAATTCCTGCCCCAAGCTTTCGAATGGCCCCGAGATTCCACTTCGTCCCCGGCACCCCCTCCGGGCCAAGGCTCCCCTGGACTAATCCCAGAGGCTGGGTCCCCGATGCCGGGACCCGAGCCCCAGGGCGGCGACGTGGGGGGCGACGGCACCAGCTCGAATTTCTTCCAGATGTCCTCGCTGGGCGCCGTGGAGCGGTAGAAATCCTCTCCGCAGTCATAGTCGTAGAAATAGTGCTGGTACGAGTCGAAGTCCATGTCCGCTCCCTGCGGGAGGGAAGGGGAGACGTGCTGACTGCGGTGCCGGCCGAGGGAAGAGGCGGCTCTGAGACCCTCGCCGCAGCCGGCTGCGGGGCTCCGGTCTCTTCCCAGGCCCACGGGCTTGCAACCCGCGCCCTGGTCCCTGGTCCCGGGGAGCCTGGCCTGGGGTCAGCACGCTCAGGGCAGCTCGCAGCGGGCCGACCAAGCTGCGGGGAGCGAGTTCAAAGCAAACTTTGCCAGC
>LOJH01043733.1:0-13573 GCA_001685095.1 Ellobius talpinus
TTATCTTTAAGAGGTGGGACCAAGTTAGGGTGTGGTTTTCTGGGACCCAGGTGCAAGTCTCTCTCTGTGTGGCTCCCTTGTGGCACAGCTGAGCTTGGACTTCTCGTTTCTGTTTCGTGAGTTTTCCCCTTATAATAAATAAAAACATAATTGTTTTATCTTTTAGTTAGCCTGGTTATTTCCCAAATCGACTTAACTTCTACCTTTCTTTCTTCTTTCCTTCCTTCCTCCCTCCCTCCCGACCCCCTCCTTCCCTCCCTCTCTTTTTTCCTTCCTTTCTTTCTTAAGGCAGGATCTTCCTGTTTAGCTTTGGTCGGTCTGGAACTGAGTATGTAGACTTGGCTGACCTCAAACTCATAAAGATCTGCTTGCCTCTGCCTCCTGACTGCCAGCATTAAAGGCATGCCTCACCATCTCTCCGCCTGGAGAGAAGTTCAATTTTTGTTTCCTCAGTCACCAGTTGGCAGTGGTATATGATGAGTTACAGAGAAGACTTGGTCAACTGACAGCCTATACCTGGGCAGACGGTGAGAAAGTATTAGATGCTGGGTTCAGAATTGCCTGACTATGATCCTGAACATCCAAGCATGAGAAGAACAGTGGTACAGCATGGTTGAAATGGTCCTGGAATTGACCTCAGGAATTTACTTTCAGGGGGATGCCTATAAAGGTGCAGTATGAGTGATGGAAACAGGATGTGAAATGGTGCAGCTTCCAGAGAAGTTTGGTAATACCTCAATACAACCAACACAATTGTCATGTGATCAGTAATTCCCCTGAGGTACATGCTCAAGAGAACTGACGGACTAGGCATGCGGCTCAGTTGGTAGAGTGTTTGCCTACTTTGGGCCATGCTGGGTTTGATCCCTAGCAGTGTGAACCAGGCTGGGTGGTAGACACCTGTAAGGAAGGAGGATCAGAAGTTTAACGCCACCCTCAGCGACATTTTAAGATGGAGGCTGAGGCAATGAACCATGAATCAAAACCAGCCCTTAAAACAAACAATAGCAGCAGCAGCAACACTGAAAGCCTAAGTCTCCCCAAAACTTTTGTCAACTGCAGCATTATTCATAATAACTGGAAGGTAGGAGCAGCAGAAACACCCAACTGTTGATAGGAAACACTGTAAACAGCCGGCTTGTCCATGCAGTGGAAGAGTGTTCGGCTAGAAAAGCAAGCAAAATTCCGACAAAGGCTACAATGTAGATGGACTTTGGGGAAATGCTGAGTAGAGAAACCAGGCAAAAAAGCAGGCACCATGATTTCATTTAGGGATTGCTCATCATGGGCAAAAAGCTCATTGCTTGGCTGTCAGGACCAAGCGAGAGGCTAGCAGGGGGTGAAAGCTTACGGGCACAGGGTTTCCTTCAGAGGCAATGAGGTGGCGGTGGCCAATTGACTGAATGCCGCTGAATCTCATACTTTAAAACAACAGGGACCATGTGAAAGTAAAAGTGTCTACACAAGCGAAGCTAGCAGTGAACTGAAGGGGTGACCCCAGAACGGGAGGAAACCTCTGTCAGCTACACTTCAGACTGGCAGGGTTGGAATATATGCCTAACTGTAGGGCTGCCGAGGGGCCTCAGCAGCTAAGACTGACTCTCAAGCCTAATGCCTTGGGTTTAATCCACGGAACCCACATTGTGAAAGGAGAGAACCAACTCTTTCAGATTGTCTTCTGATCTCCATAGCCATACTGAGCCATGGATGCCTCTACGCACATATACGCATGCACAAAATAAGTAAATGAATGAATTAATAAATAAACGCTAATACATTTTTTAAAAAAAGAACTGTAAAAACAGAACATCTAAAACAAACAAACAAAAACAAAAAACCCAATAAAAGTAACAAAGCTAGTCAGTCAAAGGGCTACTGAAATGAACAGACAGTTCTCAAAAGGAGAAACACAAATGTTCAATAAGTATTTTTTTTAATTGTTCAACATTCTTAGCCATCACGGAAAGGCAAATTGAAAGCACTTTGGAATTCCATTTCACCCAGATGAGAATGGCTCCTTCAAAAGAACCAAAGGACAAGAAATGCTGGCAAGGATGTGTGGAAGCATCTATTCACTGCCAGTGGGAGCGTAAACTGGTGTAGTCATTGTGGAAATGAGTATGGAAGTTTCTCAAAAAATTAAAAACAGCTACCATATGACCCAGCTGTCTCATTGCTGGACACATATCCAGAGGACTATATTCTACCAGAGATACCTGCATATCCGTGTGTACTGTTGCTCAATTTATAATACCAAGGAAAGGGAATCAACTTAGATGCCCATCCACGGATAAATGGATATTACAAATGTGGTTCATATCACTGCAGAATCCTGTTTAACCACAAGGAAACAGGAACTTAAGAAGCTGACCGGAAAGTAAATTGATCTGGAAATCGTTTTATTAAGAGAGGTGAGTCAGCTTCGGAGAGACACATGTTCTCTCCCACACGCAGTTCCTAGCCTTTAATATTTACATATGTGTGGGTGAGTGTGGGTAACTGGTGGGAGAGCTGCCATGGGAAACAGAACAGTGTCTACTGGAGGCAGGCAGATAGGGGCAGGGTGGCGGAGAGATGGGGGACAGGAGTGGAAATAAATAAGAGCAAATTATCAAACCTATTTCTCGTACATTAATTAAAAAGTGGAAGAGGAGGAGGATTAGAAAGTGGGGGTGTGGTGGTGGTACCTGTGACCTCAGAATGGGGGAGGCTGAAGCTGGGTGATATTGAAGAGTGAGATCCTGTTCGGGGGAAAAAAACCCAACCAACCATTGAAAAAACATAGCAACAACAGCAACAAAAAGGAGGGGGACGGAAAGGCAGCTCAGAGGATCCAGGTTCTGTTCCCCTCATCCAGATGACCATGCACAACTTCTGTCCCAGGGGAATCAGTGCCCTCTTCTGGTCTCAGTGGGACCTAGGCATGCACATGGTGCACAGACACACAGGCAGGCAAAACATCCTTCATCATAATATGATAATATTAAAAAGAAAATTAGAAATTGAACATTTCAAGATCTACAGTCTCTTTGATTTATTAAAATTTCTAGACTTCCATTTCTTCATGTATGATGTATGTGTGTGTGGTGTGAGTGTGTGTGTGTATGGTGTGTGTGTGTGTGGTGTGAGTGTGTGTGGGTGTGTGCACTATGTGGAGTCAGAGTACAGCTCATGGCGGTCTGCTCTCTCCTACTCTGTGGGTCCCATGGGTTGGACTCAGGTAAATGAGGCTTAGCAGCAAGCACATTTTACCTGCTAAGCCACCTAGCCTCTCTCATTTATTTATTTGGTGTCAAATATAATTAAATATGTTACTTAAAAACTAAGGTGAATCTGATCTTTGCAAAGTATTTCTACTTTTTTCTAGTCTATCAAACTATGTGGCCAGTCCTCACCTCCTCAACTCCATTTATCTCTGTCTGTCTGTCTGTCTGTCTGTCTGTCTATCTACATACATATATCTGGAAGTTAATATGGAAGTCTCTCTATTTATATGGAAGCTAAATAAGTATATATATATATTTATCAAATTATATCGTATATATGCAAGTGAGGGTTGGTTACGTGTATGTGTGTGTGTATTCCAAATGTAAATGAGAAAAAAATTTCTGGATTGGGGAGGTTGGCTGATAAAAATGAGCTTTTCTGTTTGTTATGTTCATAATGAATAGTAATTTTTATGAACACTGTTGGGTGACTTCTCATATTAATCAACTTGCCTAACAAACAGAGACGACAGGGGCCAGGGGGCCACTATGTAATGACACTTGTTCTGGAAGAAATACAGTGGGTTGTTTTCTTCTTTGTGCTTGCTTGGGTGTCTGTGTTCAATTCCTAAAGTAATATTTTAAAACTTGCGAAACTTCAAAATAGCCGTGTTCAGAAGCCTGTTTAATTGTCATAGAACTCTTCTGGGTGGGGATGGCCAGCACTCAAATTCCAATTTGCTTCACTCTGGATCTGGATCCTCAGCCTTAAGTTAATCTTGCCGTAAGTAGGATGGCTTTGTTTTCCAAAATTCAATCTCAGTGCAATTTCCTCTGGATTCTAACTGAGGACTGAGTCCCAAATCTGTCCTTCAAAATGCCAAGCTTGCAAGGAGGACATTGTCTGTGTTTCCTCTCCTGAACGTGTTCCAGATCCAGGAAATGATCCACCCACTACCAAAATGCCCAGGCACAGGGCATCTGTTGTGTTCAGGGGACAGACCAGAAACATTGCTCAGCGCCTTTGAGTTGGAAGCGGTTGTGACTTAGGATGTCCTGAAGCCTATACAGAGTGCGGTTTGTTTTTTTCCATTTACTGTTTATTGCATTCTTGGGAACTATAAATGTCGATTCCCAATTGTCAGTAATACTCTCTTTAAGACACTTTTACTTTTAAAATGCAGAAACCAACTTAAACTAAAAGAGGTGTTTTCTCATAGAAATACTGGGGGTCTTCCCAGGAAGAGGCACAGTGAAACTTTAGGCCAAAATGGCACCTGCGTTTGAGACACTGAGCTTTAAAGCAAATGGCCCAAAGTCAGATGGCCTGGACTTGAAGTTTACTTTGTTATTTACTAACTCTCAGATCTTGGATGATTAATCTCACCCTAGGTTTACTGTCTGTAGAAAGGACGTAACAGTGGCTTCTTCATGAACAGTTCAGAGCACGAAGCAGGTAATATACCTGCTAGTGAGTAACCATTCAAAAACGGCAGCTGAATTCTCCTAAACAAACAGCTGGATATCAATTTCTCAGTTTTCCAATCTTCATGGGTTAGGATGACCACCCATTCCTACAGATGGTATGTCCTAGACCAGCCTTCTCAAGGCATGAATTCACTTGAGAGTCTCTGTTCTAAATCCAGCTTATAGTGAAGCTACTCACCAGCTTAGTGGAAAAGGCGGCAATCCCTGGTGTAGCAAATGGATGCCAACAATGGACCTGTAAAGTAATCATGTCTGCTTGAAAAGCAGCATAACGGCCTTGTGGATGCAGGCCAAGGGAAAGGAGACCTGTGCTTCTAAGTGTGCTACTTTCTTGATGACCATCAGAAGAATGGAGGAAACAATGTCTTTATCTTTAAAGTCTCAAGTCTCTATCTTTAACTTTTCCAATCTTTCTTTTTCAAATCCACCAGTCATCTAAGTAACCAAGACTGTGGGTGCTTGGCTGAAGGAAGCATCTTATGATGGAGACTTTCAAAATTGCCATAGAGATGTCAAAGACAATGGTTTCCTCTCCTGCTTCCTTTTCCATGGTGAAATGGTTTAACAAAATCTGCCAATCTGCCATGAATAATAGATTTTTCTTCATTAGTGTTAAAAATCTTTTTTTTTTAAATATACATTCAACTTCAGTAAACACCAACGTTGTTGATGAAGATGTCTTACTCCATCTAAGCGGTTAATCCCTAAGTTGTGTGGATAGTTTCAGTAGTGTTTGAAGTTTTCAAAAGGCTTATGTCCTCTAATCTGGCACCAGATTTACTTGTTCGCAAAGAAATGGAAAATTTGAGTCACATTATCTTACATAATAGGACGATCTCTCTGCTTATTGAGCAGAGATTTACAAAGATATGCTGGCTTTAGGTGTAGACTGATGTAGAGTTGTACACACACCCCTCAGAACCAGCTTGGCTTCCCTATTCTTTCTTCCTACGTCATCAGTTTCATTTGAAGACTGGCATTCTCGCCTGTAATCCTAGCCCTTGAGAGACTAAGGCAGGAGGATCGCTGTTGGTTTTAGGCAGTCTCGTCTGTATAGTGAGTTCCAGGCCATCGTGGACTACAGAATGATACCCAGTGCCAAACACACACACACAGGTGCTCTGGTTAACTGTCAGTTGGAGGCTACTCCAGGATTCTCCGAGAATTCAATCCCAGCCAAAGATTATGGTGGAGAGTTTGGGGTCCTGTCACAACAGGATGGCTACGTGTTCCAAGATGAAGATGAACAAGTGTTCTCACAAAATGCCTGCTTTTATTTACATTTATTTATTTTAGATTTGTTTATTTTATTTTATGTGTATGAATTTTTGCCTGCCTGTATTATACATACGATGTGTGTGCCTGGTGCCCTCAGAGTTCAGAAGAGGACGTCAGATCCCCTGGCACTGGAATTAGGGATGGTTATAGCCACCATGTGTGAACTGGGAACTGAACCCTCTACAATAGCAAGTGATCTTTCCAGCCCCATTGTATGTATCAATTTTATCTTTTTGAGATAGGGTCTCACTATGTTTTCATGGCTGGCCTGGAACTTTCAGGTTGAGACCAGACTGGCCTCAAACTCACAGAGCTCTGTGTGCCTCTGTCTCCCAAGTGCTGGGATCTTCTTCTTTTTAATTTAATGTAATTACTACATTTTCCCCCTTTTATGGTGCTGAGGATAAAAGCAGGGGCTCTGCATCTGCTAGGCAAGCTGGACCGTGAATTTCAACTCTGTAACTCAGGTAGGCCTTGAACTTGGAACCTACCTGCCTCAGCCTCCTGAGTGGCTGGAACAACAGGCCTGCCTCATGAGGCTAGCTTGCTTCTTTGGTTGTAAGTCGTGCTTCCTTTCTGTTCTTGACTAAATATCATTTGGTAAGCATTTCTCCTTGTCTGAGAACCCAAGTTAGAGAATTACCCTTGCACCCTCCTCCCAGTTCTAGACCCGTTTCAAAGTAAGAAGGGGGAGTTCTACTCTGTGCTAGGTAGGTGAGTTCTGCTCTGTGCTAGGTGAGTTCTACTCTGTGCTAGGTGAGTTCTGCTCTGTGCTAGGTGAGTTCTGCTCTGTGCTAGGTAGGTGAGTTCCACTCTGTGCTAGGTGAGTTCTGCTCTGTGCTAGGTAGGTGAGTTCCACTCTGTGCTAGGGGAGTTCTGCTCTGTGCTAGGGGAGTTCCACTCTGTGCTAGGTGAGTTCTGCTCTGTGCTAGGGGAATTCTACTCTGTGCTAGGTGAGTTCTGCTCTGTGCTAGGGGAGTTCTACTCTGGCCTATGAAAGACAATACTTCTGAAAAGTGAACCAGGTTGAATCTATCAGTGAAGCACCTTTGTGTTTAGTGAAATACTATGCAGATCTATTATCATCAGTTGAAAGCATCATGTTCAGACATCTTGATTTAGATTTAAAATAGTTCTGGCATGACAACTAAGCCCTCTTCCCATAATAGAGCTGACAATTATTTTTGCATTGGGAAGCAGTAGTAGTATTATCTCATTGTCTGTCAACCGCTATATATATGGTGATCTGAATTACTTGATATTATACATAGGAGAATGTCTGGAAAAAAATAACACAGATCAGCAAACAGTGGGGTAGGGGAAAGATCCACTTGGACACTGCTTGGATATGGCTATTTAAATAGTGTTCTTCGTGGATTTCATGGGGCCTTTTAAACAAATAAACAAATTTGAGCACCTGGGAGACTGAGCTCGATTGCCAGGGTGAGACATTGCCATGCCAAGATGATTGTTCCCTTTCTAGTACTTTTGCTAGTGACCTAAATACCTCCCAGAACCTAACTTTTTCCTTCTTGCCCACCTTTCTTGGAAAGGCATTTGAGGTCTTCCCAGTGTCAAATGTTTGAAGATGTCTCCTATTACCCCAGCTGGGCTTAGGCATCAATAAAATTAAGCAATTGCCGGCCATTAACTTAGCACATTGATGAGGAGTCTCATAGCACTTTCAACAGACTCAATCTCTCTCTTCTTGTATGGAAGACAAAAGAACAAGGAAAGAGTTAACCGAAGAAGGAAAACAGGCCCATCTTTGCATCACGTTGCCTTCAAGCATATTGCTACTGTAGGTTGCCTTAAGTGCATTCCAAAAATGTGCCACATGTAGTAAAAATAGCTCACATTTTAATTTAAGAACCAGGAGGCTGAGGCAGAAGGGTTGTCACGAGTTTGAGGCTGGTGTGTGCTTTGTGGCCAGTTCCAGGATAGGATGAGCTACACAGTGAGACCTTGTCTCAAAACCATAACCCAGCACAGTATGAAGTAATAATAATATCAATGAAGTTTTAAGTACATGGTTCCCAAGTGTGAGCTTTGTAGCTGACAATATTGGGCCGTAGTGTCAAGAGCCTGGACACAGCCACACATTAGGCCAAAGAGACAAAGAGGTGAATAATGGACCACAGAGCTCTGTCTGATCGCTGTCAGTGAACAGGCTCATTCCTCCTTGCTTTGTACTCAGAGGGTCTCAGTTTGATGTAGAAATAACAAATTATCTCTGCTCTGCACTCTGCCCCTCGACTCTGCCCACTCTGCACTCCTGCCCACTCTGAGCAGCTGTGTGTGCCGAAGTTCAAGGTCTGGGTCTCAGAGCAATGCCTCCCAGCTTTACAGCTCCTGGCCTCTGGAGAGGGCCCCTCTCCAGCTTGGTCCAGGAAAGCACTTTTAAACACACGTTTTTATGTTTTAACCCAGCCCTTTCCTTGTTCTGTTCAGCTGTGTTGTTTATCTTGCCTCTGCCCTGTTGACACGGAACTTCTGAATTGCTCTCTCAAATAGCCTTTTGAAGGTTTGTTTACAAATAAAGTGACTCTTGGATCAGAAGGCTATAGATCCAGTAATCATTTCCAAATCTGTCTTAGCTCTGTTGGTCTTGTTAGAAATAAGACAAAATCCGGTAGCTCCCACAACCCCTCCAAAGCTCTGTGGAAGTTTGGCCTGGTGCTGCGATCCCCGCTGCAAATTCAAGAATTAGAATCTTGAGAGAAGGTGGCTGGCGAGGAGTGTTCTCTCTAGCCACCGTTTTTTTGTGACGATGTTGGTGATGGCAACAGGGGCTTCATACAGACCAGGCACGTGTTCTACTGATGAGCTGTATACCCAGTCCACCAATACATACAAATGGGTTGAGAGATTAAAAAAATATATCTCACATTCATGTTACACCGTGTTCTACAAACACCTCTTCAAGTACTGCACTTTCTGGGTAGCCATCCTGTTTAGGTGAGCTAACAGATTTATTGGGCTTTCTTACGTCACCTAGAAGGGTTACCTATAGGTGGGTAGGTGACCCCATATAACTAACTATCTGACTGAAAAGACTCACCTCAGTACGGATGATAACTTCCACATAGCTGCATGGATGGAGTCTGCCTTTTGGTCAACCTCCTTCCCACACTGCAAGACCAGAGCTGTTGGGTGAATTACACTCACCTGGCAAGAAGGAGCAGAAAGGAGTGGCTGATCCCTCAGGGGAGGATAGCCACCTACAAAGCCCCCTTCTATGAGGGAACACCAAAAGGCCCAATGCTGAGGGTCTCTTATGCTAGGACTAGCTATTCTGACTAAGATGGAAATAGCGTTTAGACTCAGGAGACAGTGTTGAACCACAGGGGCGTAGCCTTCTCTTGAAGGTAACTCGTTTCCTGAGTCCAGCAGCCTTCCTACTGATTCTTTTGCTCCGATCCCCAACACTGTAGCAAGGTTTGAATCCAGTGTCCTCAGCAAGGGGTTGATGAAATAGCTGGTTGCTTAGATGCTGCTTGTGCTGTTGGAATTTGCATATTGCTGATTATATTACTTCTCTTCAGTTTGGGGCATAATTGGAGCTGTGTGTTTTATCTAGTCATCAATCCTTATATTTACCTATAATCTATGCATAGGGCACAGAGAAAACTGATGCAAATAGCAGAAGCTGCACATAACCGGCCTGCAGTAGCTTCCCCTTAGCTGCCAATGGAGAGAGAATGTGTTCCATGTTCCATGGAGCCTCTACCCCCTATACTTCTGCTTCCCTACCAGGGATAAGCAGGTTTCTCTCTTGAAGGTCACCTGGTAGACAGTTGAGGGAGAGAGATGAATCCTGGTTTGTACAATGACTCTTCTCTCGAGCTGTTTAGTTCCTCTGCACATCCTGAGTTCCCTCATCTGGGAAATTACGTGAGAAAGCTAAGATGCTGGGAATCTGATCTTACTCCACCGTCACTGGCCCCCATAAACCATGGGGGCATGCCACCCTTCTGACCCCCAGTTTCCCCTTCCCTATAGTGATAAAAATGGAATGTCGGCCTTTCGAGCCTGTGACTTGGAAGACAGTACAACACTAGAGAGGGCTCACCAACCTCAATAATCCCAAGAGAGTAGATTGAAAAGTCAAAATTACTGCAAAAGTTCATGAGGAGCAAACACACATTTTTTTCAATAAAGACAAAATTGGTAATGATGGTCTGCCAAGTCATGTCAGAGTCCAAGGCAGAAGGGAAACAGGATTAAATGAAATCATGCTTGCAAGGTACTTGGCACACAGCTGTGTACATAGTGAATATAAAATAAACACACATCATTATTATGAAATAATTCCCAAGGTTTCTTCTAGCTATCAAGTTGCTTAGCTACCAATTGTCCCCTTGATTTAGAGTCTTTTAATAGTGTGGAAACTACTGGTTAAATTTCAGGCAAAAATTTGTAGGGTTGGCCTAATGCCCTCTATGTGTCTGGACAATACAAAATTAGTCCTCCAAAAAAATTAAGATATTTTAAATTATTTTTATATGCATATAAGTCCCAATAAACATACTGAAATGTTACTGTACTTTGAGAACAAGGTTAAGTCTAACTGTGGCCTGAAGAATGGTCAAACTAACCACTAATGTCCGCTGGTCACTCACAATCCCTCCAGTTCCCATTGACCTTTGTGGGTTTACATATACCATGCTAGTATATGTGTGTATGTCAAATATGAAGTGAAGGTCCCTTATGCTCCATGGAAATAGCTAGATGTCAGACATCCAGAGATAAAGTGGAATAGAATCCTGCCTTTGGAGTTTCTAATGGGGGTTAAAATATGCCAGAAAACGGGCCTGTATCACATGTTAAGGCTATTTCCCAGGAACAATGTAACTTAGAGTGCAAGGATTTATAATGAGAAATTATTTCCATAAGAATTATTGTAAAAAAAATCTAGATACCTACTTAGAGCCTTACCATTCAACGCTTTTCATCCATTAACACTGACCCAAAACACATTTAAAAAAACACTTAAAGGCATTATGTAAATATGGGGGAAATCGTAAAGGGCATGTGTAATCATTTGTACCTTCAGATGCTGACCCTTGGCTTGTGAAGAGTTACGGGGACCTTGTTACACAAAATGCCACATAGAGAATATTCTTTAGAGAGAGGAGTGATGAGTGCCAGGAGGAGCAGAGAAAACTGTGAGAATGGTCCAGAACCATTGCTTTGAACTTCACATCTGCTCTGGCTCCATGTACGTAGTGAGTAATCGAGCTAGAGACTTGGGACAAGAAGCAGTAAGCTAATAAGGCCTACGGGATCTGGCCTCCTTTTCATCCTCTTCTTGGTTTGTTTGTTTCTGTATTTTGAGACAGGGCCACAGTCTAGGCTAAGTTGTTCTGGGATCCACTCTGTAGCACACACTGTCCCCAAACTCATGGCTGTGCTCCTGCCCCAACCTGTATTGAGATTGCAGACATGAGCTATGATGTCTGGCATTATATACTCCCCTTTAAAAGCTGAGTATTGCTATTATTATTATTTATTAGTATTAAATTTTTTTTGCAGAGTGAGGTTGGATATTTAGTGGATTATGGAGGGGGAAGGAGAAGGGGAGAAGAGCAGAGGAGAGAGAGAGAGACAGAGAGAGACAGAGAGGAGGAAAGAGACAGAAGCTGCCTCTCCGAGAGGGAGACAGAAAAGGAAGAACTAATATTAATATTATTGTGTGTGTGGTCTAGTGTCATTCTTGGGACTGTCATAAAACACATCTACAAGAGGCACCAAAGAGGGCGGTTGAGGTGATGGAGAGATAGCTCAGTGATTAATATCACTTCCTGCAAATCTAGGGGACTGGAACTTGGTTCCTAGTGCCCATATGGAGCAATTGCATGTGTCTTCCAGCCATGTAGGCCAGAAGTTGGTGTTGGTCTCATGAAACTGAAGTTGTGGACAGTTGTGAGCCTCCATGTGGGTACCAGGCACTGAGCCTGTGTCCTCTGGAAGAGCAGTCAATGCCCTTAATTGCTGAGCTGCCTCCCTAGCCCGTCTATCACTTGCCTTTGAGGTAGGGTCTCACTTCCTTCTGCTGTGCTGTGTACTCCTGCGGTGTTGGGATTATTGATGTACACCGTTGTGTTTGGCTTTTTATGTGGGTTCTGGGGATTGCACTCAGGGTCACAGGACTTGTGCCTTAGGCACTTTTACCCATGGAGCCATCTTGCCAGCCCATTATAGCCTTCTTAAAGATACTAAAGGAGAAATAAGCCAGTCTGTTCAAGCTGCTATAGTATGATTCCATTTATATGACCTTGAGAAGCTAAGGCTCTGGAGAGGGTTAATAAGATCAGTGGAATCCAGGGAGAGGGGGATGAATAGCAGAGCACAGAGGATTTGCACATTAGTGCAACTACTCCATCTGGAGCTGAAATGTTGTATAGTTATCCTTAAACATTTTTCTAGACCCTTAGAATGGGTAGCAACATCAATTACTAACTGAAACCATCAACACTGAGAGATAATGATGTGCCAAAGCGGGTGCATCAGCCAAGAGATGAACCCTTTGCCAGGGGGGAATGGTAACTAGGGAAGCTATGCATGGGATATGGCAGGAGGTAAATAGGAAATCTTGGTACCCTTGGAAGTGTTCCAGTGATAGATCTGAGGAGCTATGGGGGGTGGAGGGAGGTGGTACATGGGGAAGAATTTTCTTGATTTCTGTAGAGCCAAAATCTGTCCCAGTTAGGTGCTCCATAGCACATAGGCCCCAGAAGAATTTGTGTCGGGAGCGGGGAGGGGGGACATCATCTCTCCTTTATTACATTGTAACAAAAGCCAACATGACCAGAGACATAAGGAGTTCTACCTACTCACTTTATTGTTCATGCCCAACCTGAGCTCTAAGAGCTGGGCTTGGTACCCTAAGGTTTGTGCTCTCAGATCTCATATAAGTGAACACACATCTTCAAATCTGTAATTTTTTTTTATTGAAGATTATTCTCTCTACAGCACATTCTGACCATATTTGCCCCTCTTTACACTTCTCCCAGACCCACCTCCCATCTCCTTTCTTCTCTGGATCCAATCCCTCTCTGTCTTCCTTCAGAAGAGAGCAGGCCTCCAAGAGACAACCAAAACCACAAAAAGAAAGACTATAACACAAGGCAAAAGCCCTCACACTGATGCTGGATATGCCAACCTGACAGAAGGAAAAGCATCCCAAAAGGCACAAATTAGGAGAGACCGGTTATGGACTCTTAATGACTTTCAAAGATTGTTAGGAGACATTTCTAGTCTACGACTGACTGTTGGGATAATACCTGATGTAATAATTTATTTAAACAAAACCTTAGATGGTGATAAAGACTTGAATAGTCCCAGAGAATTAACAACTGAAGTGGAGAAGGAATTGACAATTTTTGAAGAGAAATTACAGGAAGCACATGTGGATAGTGTAAATCCAAATCTTAATTGTATTCTAGTCATATTGCTTTCCAGAATTTACAGGAATTTTAATGGAGAGGGATGATATTATCTTAGAATGGATCTTTTTTTTTTTACCACATAAACCAAGTAAAAAATGAAAACTTATGTGGAAAAAGTCTCTGAATTAATTATAAAAGGTAAATTGAGAC
>LOJH01043734.1:0-13934 GCA_001685095.1 Ellobius talpinus
CTTTTTGTTTAAACAGAAAAGGGGAAATGGTATGGGAGGTCCTTCTGTCTATGTATTACTTATATTGGTTAATGAATAAAGAACTGCTTTGAGCCTATGGCAAGGACAGAACAGATCTAGGTAGGAAAAGCTAGAGTGAATCCTGAGAGGAAGAAGGCAGAGTCAGAGAGCCGCCATGGAGCCTCCAGAGTCAGACATGCCAAATCTTTGCAGGTAAGCCACTGCCATGAGGTGATACACAGATTAATAGAAATGGGTTAAATTAATATAAGAGTTAGCCAGTAAGATTCTAGAGATAATGGGCCAAGCAGTGTTTTAATTAATATAGTTTCTGCATGGTTATTTTGGTTCTGGGTGGCCAGGACGAACAAGTGGCCTTCTTACAACACAAAAATAAATGACACTAACAAAACTATCAACAAAATGTAGAATATGAGTTTTCCTCGGGAGCAACAGTATATTTTCAACAAGTAAGTTATACCATTTAACAAATAAGAAGTAAGAATCAGAGTCAGAGAGAATAAAAGTATATCTTTTTCCATTTTTCCTTTCTTGTTTCCTTTCTTTCTTTTTGGTTTTTGGAGACAGGGTATCTCTACAGAACTCTGGCTGTATACCACTATATCTGACCTGTATACATTATGGTTTAAAACAATAATCTTAATTTGAGTCAGCAAATATTATAAACACAAAACCATTTGGGGAAAATTCAACAGAAAATGGGAAATCATTTAAAATATGTATTTGGTGTGGCCTTGGAGGCACACAGGTCCATGGAGATTACATTGTTGCCATGTTGGTTAAAATTTTGCAGGAAATCAATGTCAGTTGCTCAGTGCTCAAGAACTGTTTTCAGAAACATTGGGTGGCCTCTGGGTCTATCAGTACAGCTAGCCTTACCTAGACATACAGAGACTGTTTGTCAGTCACCTTCTCACCACTTCTTTCTTCCCATCCTATTCACTTCTATAAGGTCTTAATTATCCAGCATCCCACCTCCCTTTCTGAGTTTTGTTACCTAGGCTCCCCAGGTTGGTTGGGGAAGGCAGTAGGAACTAGTCCTCAATAATAAAGTGTTTATCTGAATCTGAATTGCAGGTCATTGACTAAACCTGAGGAGGGTAGAGTTGTCCCTGTGCAAGCTGTGTCTGTGTCTAAAGCTAGTTTTGTTCGTTTGTTTGTTTGTTCTCTGTGGGCAGACAGTTTCAGAACCTATGACTTAAAAGCCTGCAACGTTGTTTTGAGATTCCTGTTGAATAACAGCTGAAATTCAGAAACAGTCAAAAGGAAATCTAGAGGCAAACCTAATTTGGGTCCAATAACCTTTTGCTTATATTTCACAGATCAGCTGAAAGGAGTTCATGTCATAACATGTAATTGAAGTTCATATTTCTTTTTGTGGTCTGACCTGAGTAATTAAATGTTTATTGTTGATTGCTGTTTATTTGAAAGGAAAAATTTCAACCCCTTAAAGTTATTGATAAATAAATAAATAAAGCCATTTCATTAAAAGAGACAGGAGACTCTGGACTATGAATAGCTGAAATCATTTTATTTAAAGCTACTATATTTTGAACTTAACCACTGAGTTCCTTGTAATGGAACAACAGCTGACTCTAGAAAATTAATATGTGAAAAAAGAGAAGGTGGATTTCAACAGAAGTAATCAAAGTTTGTGTCTGAAATACTGTAAACAAGCTTCAGAACCTGGGGTGATCCATTCTTTCTTTTATTCTATTGAAATTCTTGTCTTGTAGCAAGAATCTCCTTTTTTTCTCTGCCTCCTCCCATTCTCTTAATACCTGTTGTAGTTAAAAGTCTGGGAGTTGGGGAAAAAGAGACTTAAGAATTCAAATCCCAGCTTTAAATCTCTAAAGCTAAATGCAAATCTTGTAACTTCTTAAGCTTTAGCTTCCTTAGTTGAAACTAACAAGTTGCTATGATTAACGGAAATAACATACAGAAAATGCTTCCCTCTCACTGTCTTCTGTCAGTGTTTTGGGTTCTTGCTGCAGTCAATGCCTTTTATTTCCCCACTCTAATGTGACCACCAAAGTTGCCTGGCTACCCTGACTGCTCCCCATTCCCTTCTTAGTTTCTCCAGTGTTGATTCCTAAGATCACTGACTTTCATCCTTTTCCTCAGGGGCTTCTCATTCACAGGAGCCAAACATCATTTTTCAATTTCAGCTTCATCTTTATTTCCATCTTTATTTTGCACCATCCCCAACAAGTGATACACATAATATATACCATGTGTTACTGGAACCTTCTGGTAGGCTTTTATGCATGTCTTTTCACTTTTGAAAACTAGTGAATGTTTTACCTGTCATTCAGGTTCTATGGGATGTTGTGTCATTGGGGGTTTTAAAGATCTCTGGTATACTGTTATCATGGCACTTATTACATCACTAGATACTTTCCCTAGCTGTGTCCTCCCTCTCTATTGTGTATTCATCTTTCATCTCTTGAAAGCCACTTATAGATAGACATACAGGAACTAGCAATATATGCTATAAATTAGATGAGTAAGTGAAAGATATAAACAAGTTCTTTTTTTCATTTCTAGAAATTATGTGTGTAATATTGACTGAACCTTATAGCAAAAAATATTATTTTCTGTTCCATTTAATTTTTTGGAGATTTGTTACATTTATTTATTTATTTGAATGTATGTATCTGTCTGTCTGTGTCTGTGTATGCACCTACATTTATTTGCATACCAAAGCAACCTGGTACTTGAATGTCAGAATCTACATTGTCCTTCAACCATTTCAGTCCCAGGGATGAAACTCATGTTGTCAAACTTACAGCAGGTTCCTTTATCCACTAAGCTATCACACTATTCCAAAGAAAGTTACTGTACATAGATATCTTAAAGCATCTTAATTATAAAATAGCTTTGATATGATATGAATTTGTATGTAATATGCAAGACTAAAGACATTCAGTGACCTAAATGGTGCCTGGACTTCCTATGACACAAATGTCATAGGAGGTAGGACTTGAAGCTTTCTGTGATGTGATAAATGGAATGACTCCACAAAAAAATCCTTTGTGCTGGTATCTCAATCCAGATCTATGGAAATCCTTACCATCTTTAGTCATGAACTGCTGTAAAAATTCCTTCAGCCAGTAGCCTTTAAGATAGCAGCCCACTTGGGGAAGGCTTCTTATACTATAAATGCTGAGGTAAAGCCTGTGTGCTCTCTCTCATAGTTGCTGGATTCAGTTCCTGTTCTTCATTTGTGCAAAGCACTGTGATCTATGAATCCACCCCTAAATAAATAACCTTTTATAATAATCAATTCCGTGCTAGAGTGGGATATTTTTAGCTTCAGTCTTTGATGTGGGATTTCCCTCTGTATGTTGTGATTACCATTGATGAATAAAGAAAACTGCTTTGGACCTATAGCAGGGCAAAACTTAGCTGTGTGTGGAAAGCTAGGCTGCATGCTAGGAAAAAGGAGGGTGGAGTCAGAGAGAAGCCATGGAGCCAAAACCAGAGACAGATGTGCTGAAACTTTGGTGGTAAACCATGACCTCATGGTGATGTACTGATTAATGGAGATGGGTTAAATTAATATGTAAGAGTTAGACAATAAAAGCTAGAGCTAATGGGTCAAGCAGTGATTTAAATAATATAGTTTCTGTGTGAGTATGTCAGTTCTGGGCATATGGGATGAACAAGCAGCCTGCTGCAGCAATTGGCATGCCAACGTGGTGGACTAAATCCATGTAAAATCTAAGAAAGCTTAAAAACCCTAGATACAAAAGAACAGAGTTAAGCATGGCTAGGTAGCAGCATTTTCTTGGGTGGGCTCTGTTTGCTAGAAGCAATCAGAGTCATGGCTCCTTTAAGAGAGATTTTTCTGACTCAGCTGTATCAGAAGAAAAAAGCCACACCATTTTAAAATGCCAGCTTTCTGGGCCGAACTACCAGCAAGACCTCTGGCTCTTTCGGGAACCGAGCATTTGGATGGGGTTTGTGAGCAACATGCTATGGCTTGCTTGGTGGTAACATGGACTGGCTTTGTGCCCAAATTGGGGTGATGAGTGGTGGCTCTCAGAGGTGAGCAGCTCTGCCATGCTGGAGTGAGCAGGGCAAGCAGAAGGTACCGTAGTATACACCTTAGAAATTGCACAGGTTAAGTTTTTAAGAAGTGCTTAGCATTTTAAAATGTGATCCTGGACAATAAATAATTAAATATACACAAAAGGAGAGATTCAGGCAGATATAGTCCTCTAAATAAGTTACAGTGTTGGATAAATGTACATGGGCTTGGAAGAGAGAATAAAATGAGTATAGAGAGTTACAAAAGAAAGTAAATGGTTTATAAAAAATAAAGCAAAGTCTTTAAAGAGGCAGAGTACAAACAATCATAGATTAAAGGAATAAAGGTAACTAAATAAATATTAAAAAGTAATAGAGTAAAAATAAGCCAGGTAAAGATGGAATATACACAGAGATTATGGATTAAGAATATTATTGCATTTTCTTTAAAATTTTTGACTGTAAAGGAATTAAGTACATAAAGATATTTCATTGTATGGGCTGCTAAATTAAACCAGCATAAAGGTATCTTGACTTCAGAATTTGGGTCTAAGGATATGTTGCTTTGGAAAAGAGGTTCTTTTGTCTCTACAGAGGATGGGAACTTGTAGATTCATTCCAGATTAATATGGTTTGATGGACCAAGACCTCCTGAAAGGTTGTGTTGAATGCCACTCAAAAAATTACTATGACCAATACATAGCAGGAAGAAGTTTGGACGGAACTGTGCCCATATATCCCAATATTGTCTATAAATGTTTGTTTACATTTAAAGGGGGACATGCTATAGAGATTGATACTTTGCATTGGTATGAATCTTGGTCTATTGATACAAATTTAAGGTCTATTTTGTTATATGTATATTTCTGCTCTTGATGAAGGTATTGTAATTGTGCAATTCATTTAAATTATAAGGTACAATTAAGAAATAGATGTTAAAAGATAATCATCAAGCTTGTAGTCATGTTAATTAGATTTTCTAGATTTACAGAGATGTATTTCAGATGGATAGACACTCTTCAAACCTATCAAAGACTACAGAATATGGTATTTAAAATGTTTAAGAATTTAGGATTTACTTTCATTGGATCCCATAGGAAGAACATCACCACCATGACAGCTGGAAGTAATTCTAGAAGACGGCGTCCCCTTTCCCAACAAAGTTTGTCCTCAGGGTTAGGGACATCAATTAGGGGTTGATTATAACTGGTATAGGATTGGGGTTGGTTTGGAAATTATGTAGGCTGAGGGATCTCTTTGGGAATAAAAGGGAAATTGGATGGGATAATAAGTAGATTAGTTTGAACTTATACACACTAATTATAATAGTGAGTAATAGAGTGAATACTTGTAAACTACTGTTTTTAGACCATTTACATTGGTATATATTCTTATATATTGATACAAATTCAAATTATATTGAATATGCTCCAATTTCTGTTTCTAATATTTGTACACCTAGGCCAAATTATTTTGTCATATTGTATGCATGCATGCATGTTTCTTCCTCTGCTTAAGACATTTTGTATATTGATACAATTTTAGTATATATTTTTCATATTGCACTATTCATTTCTACCTCTGATCAAGATACGTATACATTGTTTACCTTTTGAGGTCATTGTCCTCATTTGCTGCATAATTGTTTAAAGATTGTTTAACATTCTAATATGAAATCTTAGTCTTTAAGCTATATAGGTATTAAGAATTATAGGTCAATAGTCATCCATGTTTGTCATACTTACATTTATACTAATCAGATTGTTTAGATACATAGAGATTCTATTCTACACAGGTAGGTAATCTTCAACCACTTCAAAAAGGTGTAGTAAATGGCATTCAAATAACTTAGGGTTCTGTTTATGTGAGACGCAATTTTCTCTGGCAGCACCAATCTATTCCTAAGAGAATGTTGAATACCAAAGACACTCCATTTTGAGCTTGTTTTCTTCTTGATAAAACTATTCTTTGAACAAGGGACTGTCCATACTTCAACCACTGACAAAATGTATGGTATCTGGACAGGGTAAGTAGTATATAAGAAAAAAAGGCTGTTAAACCTTGTCAGTTATGCTAGCCCTTAGTCAAAGTTGGTTGT
This sequence comes from Ellobius talpinus, assembly GCA_001685095.1. Lineage (NCBI taxonomy): Eukaryota > Metazoa > Chordata > Mammalia > Rodentia > Cricetidae > Ellobius > Ellobius talpinus. The sequence goes on from LOJH01043734.1 coordinate 6,152, forward strand.
TCCAATGTTACAAAGAGACTGTGGATGATTGCCCAGTTAGCTGGTTGTCTCTGTCATTTACTGCACATTTTGGAAGTTGCTTGATTGCACTTCCTGTTTACTCATGTAATATTATCTCCCTTCTCAGGCCTTCAATGGGGTTGAAGATTAGATAGTCATAGTTACTGTACTCTTATGATCTAGCCAAGCCATTTCCTATATAAGACTTAGACTCCTTAGGATAGAATGTTTACCAAAACATTTAACATACATTACTTGCTTAATATTGTTTATACTGGTTGTAATTCTAATTATACTTGATATCTGTTNATTAGATAGTCATAGTTACTGTACTCTTATGATCTAGCCAAGCCATTTCCTATATAAGACTTAGACTCCTTAGGATAGAATGTTTACCAAAACATTTAACATACATTACTTGCTTAATATTGTTTATACTGGTTGTAATTCTAATTATACTTGATATCTGTTCCTAGTGTATATGGTTTTGTATTAGGTTTGGAACTCTCTTATTTAAATAAAAGAGGGAGGTGCTGTGGGAGGCCATTCCTCTCCTTCAGCCAATAGCCTGTAAGAAACCAGCCCACTTGGGCATTGCCTCTTATACTATAAATGCTGATATAAAGCATGCACGCTTGCTCTTTCTCTCGGTTGCTGAATTTAGTTCCTGTTCCCTATTCATGCATAGGACTGTGATCTGTGAGTCTACCCCTAAATAAATAACCCTTTACTATCCTCAATTCTGTGCTGGCATGGGATCATTTTGTAGCATCCATCTTCAATGAACAGGGTATGACAATGATTAAATGTTGTTGGTCTGTTTTTCCTGAAAGATTTAAAATCTAAGTGTTATGATTGTTTTGTCTCTTTAAGAGACAAGTCACACCCACTCCCTTCCTGCCTGCAGCCATAGACTCCGACCTTCCTTCTCCTGTCCCCTCTCTTGGAGAGGCTACCTCTCTCCCTCTCTCCCTTTTCTCTCTCTCTCTCTCTCTCTCTCTCTCTCTCTCTCTCTCCCCTCTCCCCTTTTTCTCCCCCTCGATAATCCACCTAATAAATATCTAACTTTTTTCTGTATAGTATGTTTATCTGTTTATCTGTCTCTCTCACCCACCCGCCACAGTCACATGGAGCCTGCCGTCCCTGCTTGGGACCCTGGCAGCTTGCAGCAAACCCATCTGCATGGTGTGCGTATCTGTCTGCTCCTTGCCCACCCACCCACATGGCTAGCCACCAGGGATGCCCAGGGGACCAGCCACCATGGTTTGTGGACCGGCCGCCACCGGGACCCCGCAGCAAACTGCTGGGGACTCACTGCAAATCTACAACACTAAGATCCTAGTATTATTCAACTAGAGATAGAAATATAAAAAAATATTATTGACTGTTCAGTGTCTTGCCAATCAAAGAAACTAGTCTGTGACTATATACTCAAAATTTATATATAAAAATAAAACATTACTTCATCTTGATATCAGTTATTATCATTGCCCATTCATGTTGATACCTGTTTAACTACGCATGTTTGTCAGAGAGTTGACAGAAATGCTCATCCTGGTGTGCCTATAGTTTTGTATGGCAAAGGCATAAAAATAATATTTCCTCTAGTCTGCTACCTTTAATTCATGACATATTTCCAATATTTAATGTAGGTACTGTGTACTTAGTTTTCTTATCCTTGCCATGATCCCTCTATTTGTCCTGAGTTCCCTTTGATTACAATTCTTACTATTAAGAGCCTTTAAAGTTTTTACTTTTATGACTCCCTTTCAGGGTTCAATTAAAGATGCCATGAAAGCTAAAGGGGGACTAAAAATCTGAGGGTCAGAAATCTGAGGGGTAAAGAAGTATACTCATGACAGATTCTGTCTGTCCATGTTTCTTTATTCTTCTCTCAATCCTTAATCTTCCTTGTTCTCGTTCTACACTGTTCCTAGTTCTTAGTTCTACATCATTCTACATTGTTTCTAGTTCATATATATCCTTAAAACCAGCAATTCCCCAGTCCTAGAAGCTTCCAGAGCTGGAATTCTTTTGCCCCATAGAAGATCAGATAATAGTTTTCACATACACACACGGGGTCCATCAAGTACTAGTACTAGTACAAGTCTGGGGAACTCCTTAATGGAGAAAATTAGTTAAGAAAGAAATTAAATCATCAGAGAACTTTAGAGGGAAAGGTTAGTGTGTTATACTGCATTTTAGGTGGTTAGTAAAGGGCTATAAGTTTATTTCTACATGTCACATTTTTCCTCTTCCTGCATGCATAGAATTAGGTAAGCAAGCAACCTATGTAAACAGTCAGGTAGAAGTCTTGGCTCTTGACCAGATAGCACGTACACCAGACAATGCAGTTTCTATGCACCTAGGTCTAGAGTTGAGATTGCTCTAAGTGAAGAGATCCAGGCCTCTAAATTATCAGTTCCAGACTATGCTGTTATCAGCTGTTCTGGTATAGGGTGTTGGAAGTCTTTCTCTGGGTTGCAGTTAATCATCTCTTCTGCTGTCTTTGAAAGTCCTGAACTAAAATCAGTGATAAACTCAGGTGAAAATGAGCATAAGGAGTTAATCTTTTAAGTATGGTAAAACCAGAGCAGCAACTTGGGCAGGTAATGCTCTATGCTTAGACCCTAAGCATTGACCAAATGCCTGCTGATAAAGATAATTGCAGGAAGACAGATCTCTGTGCTTACCTAGGAGGGAGGAATAAGGCCTGGCATTGGGAAATTGTTCTGAACTAGAAAATTAATCCTCAAATATGTAACAGAAAGGGAGTTAGCTACAGTGAAAATTTACAGCAAAGGACAGCCACTTATTCACAAAGCAGTAATGCCAAAAATATTTGCCTGTTGGCTTAGCCTTTTACCAGATCCCTTGGCTCTGATAAGTCGCTCATGAAAAGATGGCTGAGTAATTACTCCATAACGTTGTGGCTTGTAGCATCTTACAGTATGGTGAAGGAAAGAATACATGACACAAGGAGAGAGGTTATGGGTGTGTTGTAGCAAATACAATTTATCCAGAGGTAATCAGTTCAGTGAGTACATTTCTTAAAAATACTCCCATCATCTCACCCACTGACTTAAAACCTGTCTTTTTAAAATGTGGTAAAATAACTAGGCGGCTTTAGCATTGTCATAATTTGTTCATATTGACTTTGCCCCTTTGCTTAGGACAAAGGCGATTTAGAGGGAAATGTCATTCCTTCTTTGCCTTTCCTTCTTTGGGCCTGAAGTAGTGCTATCAGAAATCAAGCATTAATTAGTATAATCCCTCACCTACAAGATAGGTTTAAGACTTTGCAAAGTAGTTTGAGTTCAACTCCCATTTATAATTCAGGCTCTCAACACTCCTCCGTTCCTTTTGAAACTCTGAAGCCTTATAAAGACAGAGGCTGATTGTGAAAGAGAGTTCTGTACCTGAAGCCCATCTCCAAGGCATTTATCTATGCTTTTGAATTTCACTCAGCTAATTTTATGCATTAGAATAGTCGCCAAGATCCTCTCCCAGCTTTCCCTGAAGTGTCAGTTCTAAATGATAATCTCAGAAGCCACATTTTTAACGTCTCTCTCCTCTGTGAATATTGCATAAGCAATGACCACAAAACCCAGACTTGTTGTTTTTTTCTTATTTCTATTTTGGAAAACTTTAAGAGCACAATTCTTCCTTGAGGGTATCATGGTTCTGGTGCTTAAATTGTTTCTTACCACCAAGGGCTTAGGGTTTTTAGCTCATTCCATTCTAGGTGTGGGTCTCTATGAAGAATGTTCCCACCTATCACTTTAACATGGCCTTCAATCAAGTGTTTCTATAATTACCCTGTAAGTAGCTAATTAAGAAGGAACTTAATGTACTGAAGCAGAGAATGCTCTGTACCAGGAAATTAGTTCTACTCTTTATTAGGGTTTACAAATAAAACAATGCAATATCCCAAATGCATTCCAATAAAAACTCCACCTGGGAATCTTCACTGACTCAGGATTCCGGACATCAAAACTGAACACAGGATAGCTTATTTCCTTCCACCCCATAGGGCTGTTGTTATTATCGAGTTCCATGAGGCAGATTAACAGTACAGAGGCTGTCTTTCTCAGACTAGGGATCTCTTTATACTCGGTGGAATGACATCAATTTTTGCTCCCACTATTTCTGCCACCATCATAGCAGGTCTTTGTTTCTTTTTTTAATTAAAACTAAAGGTGCTCCACATGGATCTGTTCAGCCTCATATCAATGATATATACCCAACTAGGTCCTGCTTTTCTCTCTTCTAAAGTTCCTTTGTCTGCTAGCAGTGGCAAGGATAAGTCAAACAATGTGTTACACACACCACTTTTCTTATGCATATCTACAAATTGTTTAAACACTGTGTTACTAAAAAAAAACAAACAAAAGTATATTCCTTGAAAGAAAACACAACTGTTTAAAACAGAAATGTGTTTGAAGTTGATTCATTGGTTTAATGAAGAGGCTATCTCCTGTAAATCATATCCTGACCTATTCAGCTATATGTTAACCTTTAAACTTTTTGTACCCTGAGGATGTAACCTGACTTGGAAATAGGGATCTGAGAATGAGTCAGTTTAAAATTAGATCATCCTGAATGAGTCTAGGTCTTGACCCACTATCACTAATACCTGATAATATAAAAAAAGAGCAGAGACACAGAACCAGCACCAAGGGGCAGCTACAGGAAGACTCAGCAGGTGGCTTTTGCACTTTTGTAATACAATGGTTGGCTGGGGCTTCCAGACTCTAGGAGAGGCAAGGGCAGTCTTCCCATTCAGTCCTTAGAAAGAACAGACTGCAGCTCTCATTTCAGACTTCCAAAATCTTAAACTGTGCAGAACACCTGCTTTTTCTATTAAACTTTCCTGTCTGATGATTGCATTGGATTAGTCCAAAGAAGCTGATGTGCCTTCTCTTTAGTCTTCTGTCTTCAGTCCCAGGTTTTCATTCTGGTTTCTTCAGCAGGCTGATTTTTTTATGGTCTCTTGTTGTTAAAGAATCTGTTTAATCTTTCTATCAAATTTTCCTCACACATCACCCAAACAGATTTCTGTGATCTTATTACTGTTTTTTTTCAGTTAGTTTATTTTTGACTATTGCTTAGGCATTGGTAGATGGTCAGGATCAATTTCTTTCTAAAAAGAAAAAAATCATTCCATTTTGAATGTCAGTCAAAGGAATGGCTAAAGAGACAGCATTAAATTAGGATATTTTAAACTTTCCACATCCAGGTAGTTTTGTTGTTGTTTAGCAGCAGTGAGAATGAATCACAACATAAGAAAAACCTGCCTGGAAGTTTATTGAAAGGGCATGAGAAGAGGGAGGTCCTGGAACCTTACCTCAGAAAAGGAATTAAGTGGTGAAGAGAGAGCAAGGAAAGGTCTGAGCTCACTTTTAAAGGGGCCTTAGCCCCTTTTTTTTACACACTTAAGCCGCCACATAGCGCATGCACATAGGTTACATAGTAGCATGTGTTCATTTGATTGAGCTTTTGTCTGAATACTGATAATGCTTGTGGGGCCTTATGACCTTGAGGCTGGGTAGGTGTTTTCCTGAATACTGACAATGCAGGATCCTGGGGCTGGCTAGGTGTCACCAGAAGTATAACAAGTTTAAAGAATGTAACCTTGTTTGAGTTGGTATTTATAATTAACTCAACTGAGCACTTTTGAATGTACATGTTAATCTGGATTTTAGATGCACATCGGTGCTAGTCAATCTGTCATCTGAAAACTGGAAAATCATCTTGACTCTTTGATACAGTGGTCCAAGATCAGAAGGCTTCATCTAGGGCATTTGCCCAGATAAAGAACCAGAGTTCAGAGGAAAGGTTAAGGAAACATTTGTAAGAAAGCAGAATTAAATAATAATATAACCTTGTAAGAGGGCAGTACAGGTGAACCAGATGGTGGAAGAACAAAGGTATCTGTCACATCTTGTTTCTGTCTGCTGAGGCTTTTATGGAAGAGGACACTGAAGTTGTGTTCTGCACACTATGACATGAGCCCGAGACATGAAAACTGTATTCTGCTTACTCTGACAGCCACAAATGAGAAATCAGCTTCAAGCCAGTGCCTGTGTGTCTAACTTCACAGTTAAAGACTGCTTTGTGTGCTATAAAACTCAGGGTGGACATTTGAGATAGGAGAAAACTAAGCCAATTCATGATTCCAGATTGACCTGGTATCTCTTGGTAACTCTGGGTCTGGAAGAGACAGTAATTGTATTTATTGCCATCGTTTTGCCTTTTGGGGTTTTATCTTTTGTTAGCTTTGATCCAGGAAAAAGAATACATTTACCTTTTGGCTCCATAGTCAGTCTAAGGCCCCAAGCTGCTTTTCGGTTTTATTTTTAACTAAGTGGTGAGAAGCATTTAGAGGATAGCTTGCTAAAATACTGCTTGAAATTTTAAGCTGCCTTTTTCTAAAATTTACCTTCTCATTTCTCATACCAACAAGCCTTTTCTGACTGAGAAGGTTGGATTTTCATTTATCCATATTACACAACCCACTTTTGTACCTATTAATCCATTGTCCCAACAAGTATATACAGCTTGCTCTAGTAACTTGACTGCCTTGACTTCCTTTAGAAATCCTCAGAAATAGTACCAGTCTTGCTCTTGGTATAAAAAAATCATTCTATAATTTTCGTAATTGTACTTTGACAGATCACATGCACAGACCAGATCATCTGAAAATATCAAATTATATGACAGAGTATTTGCAACTATGAAAATAAGGAAGAATGAGGTTTATGATGGATAAATGAAAACAGATGCCTTTCTGAGTGTTGTGGGGCAAGTGAGGGTTTGCCTCATTTTTAAAAAAAGGATAAAAAAGATATCCTAAATGTTTAGACAGGCATATCAGTAAAGATGATGATAAATAGATAGACAGATAGATAGATAGATGATAGACAGATGAAGTAGATATATAACTAGGTGATGATAGATAGGCAATATATAGCAGATATATGATAGTTGATTGTTAGACAAATGTTGTCTGAGGTTTCTGTCCCACCTGGTTCCTACAATCATTAAGTCCCAAAGAAATCACACAGAGGTCTACATTAGTTATAAACTGACTGACCCACTAGCTCAGGCTTCTTATTAACTCTTATAACTTATATTAGCACATTGTTCTTGTCTATGCTAGCCATGTGGCTCAGTACCTTATTAAGCAAGGCAGCCACATTTTGCTTCTTCTGTGGAGGGGTCAGGACTGCACAAAGGACATCCTTCTCAGAATTCTTCTGTTCTCATTGACTCACCTCTACTTCCTGTCTGGTTGTCCCGCCTACACTTCCTGCCTGGCTACTAGCCAATCAGCATTTATATAAATATAATTGACAGAATACAATTGTCCCACACCACTTCCCCCTCTTTTTTTAATAACAAGAACTCTGAATCAAATATGCTTTGTTTAGCTTTTCTCCTCACCATTAGCCATAACAACTTGTAACCAACATCCTAAACAAAGGAAAATATCCATAGTCCACGTTTTTGGGAATGTGGGTATAGTTTTCCAGGCTACTTCCTGCTTGTTGGGGGTGGTGATAATCTTATGAGTACCTAAAGAAAATTTAGATTTATGATCAGGTCCTGACTGGAGTATCCAGTCAGGTCATCTTCCTTAATCAAACTTGATTTATCTTAATTCAGAATGAACCCATAGCCTCTCATTTTCTGTGGAAATGAAAGCAAAACCTTTTCTCTAAAGTAGCATACCTTTTGACTTCAATTTTGAAGTCAAGTTATTTTTAAAATACCTATCTTG
>LOJH01043739.1:1791-13933 GCA_001685095.1 Ellobius talpinus
TCTCTCTCCCCTCCACTAGTTGTTATGAATGGCTGGAGCTGGAAAATATTAACTATGAGTCACAGGGAACTACTACCAGATGGTTTTATTTTGCTCAAAAAAGTATTATTTTGTTGTAGAACATACCCTGTAGGTCAGTATGTCAGCTGTGATTGAGGGCTTTGGTTGGAGAGCTGGAGCATGTCTTTTGTAAGGTGGGCTTCCATCGTTTATGTCTATGCAAGTCAAATTGTCGAGCACAAGTTTCTCAGTTGTAGGTCACCTATCCAGGGACCTCCCAGCCACTCCAGGAAGGTTATAAAGGCCAAATGAATCTCCACCTCCTCCTCCCCATGCCATCTTCTTACCCTTCTCCTTTTCTTCACTTTTCTCCTCTTCCTCCTTTGTTTCTGTCTTTTTTTTCCTCCAGTGCAGAGAGACTCACTGTAGCCTAGGCTGGCCTTCAGCTCACAATCCTCCTGTCTCAGTCCCTGGCTGCTGAGATTACAGGTTTCTCTGCCATACTTGGCTAAAGGGGTGTTTCTGGAAAGGGTGGGTGCACAGCAGCACTTACCCCCCTTAAACAGGGGGTGTCTTGTGTGCTGCTCTTCCACAGGGGTCCCTGTGTGCCTGGACTCCCATGAGATCACCTGGAGACATGAAGATAGTCCCCATGCGGAGGGAGCACAGAGGACTGCTAACCAGCACAACAAGAATGTGAAGACCTGTAACATGTGAGACAGAAATTGTTACCAAGGCGTTGACGGCTTTAGGATCGTTTGGGAAACGAATGCATGGATCAGAGTAGATCACATACGAGGGCAAGCTAAGAAAGAATGAATCTAGAGCTCTAAAAGGACCATCCAGAATAAACAACAACAAAAAAAGATAACGGATTCTCAAAAAATTCAGAAGTAATTATAAATAACACCAACAAACAGAATTACATGTGGTCCTCAATAGTGGACATTCCTGAAATAGCAAAACAATTAAGGGGGGGAAGCCTCAACTTCAAGGAGGGTGACCAGACTAGGACATTTTGAAGTGAAAATGAGAACTATGAGCAATGATTTTGGGACAATAAATATACTCATATTAGCACACAGCAGATAATATGCTCATATTAGCACACAGCAGGCACAGTGGCAAGCATTCTCTTTCCACTTTCAGCTTTGTGCCCTCAGACAGCCTCATGCTAAGGGCTCCACCACTGGTTATCTAACTCAATGCTCTGTCTCACTCAGCAAGATCTGGGAGAGATGAGAATTCTTCCTATGGGGGGCAATCAGCTTCATTTTTCCATCCCTAAGTGTTGTCAGAGAAAAAGACTTTATAAGTTAATCTTTTGTTACTAATTCTTAATTTCTCTATGGTAAATTTTAAGAATACAGCCTTTTGACATTGACTTGAGACTTGTAAGTTTATTAAAAATAAACTTTCACAGGTACTGCTTGTATGCTTGAAAACACATTATTTTCTCCTCAGTCAAAAGTCCACTATAGTAGCTTGAGCTAACTAATTATGTTTTTCAGATCTTAAAAATATCTGATTTATAAAATCAGCCGTGATCTGTTATTTCCTGAGTGATGCTCTCAGAACTTGCAACTTAAATTGCAGGCTGTTATTTCCCTGCCGTTCTGTCCTTCTTGTTCGGTATCTCCTGGAACTACACTGCTAGGTATGTACCCAACTGGGGCAGGCATGTCAGGAACAGCTTCAAAGCAACGAGGGGAAACTGACAAACACCCTTCAAAGGGGCGAAGAACGGGAAAAGAACTAACTTCCTGACAAAAACAAAATGACAAAATATACTCAAAAGAACTGGAGAAAATAGCTACTAGCTTAGAACTTTCTTTCCAGTGTCTTTTCCAGCGAATGTAGAACAGAGACACTTTCATAAGGTGAAGTTCAGAGAGTTTGCTGCCTACTTACCTTAGCAAGGGGAAGCCTTCTTGGGTCCCTATCAGAGCAATGCTCTAACATGCAAAGTATTGGGTACAGAAAAGCAAATGAGAATTTAATAAACTTATTAGTTAAAACAAACATTGGGAACATAAATAATAACAACAGTGTTCTGCATAATTCTTAAAAAAGATAATACTCAAATATACTATTCCAAAAACACTGGGTGAGCTATCTTCAAAAATAAACTATTGTAAAGTTTTCATATTATTTGGATGGATAATGTATAAATTTTGCAAATTATATCTTATAAAAGTTAGAAAAATGAGGGGATAAGTATTTTTAAGATATCTAAAGGAGGTGACATCTCTAAGTTAATAAAGACAAAAATGTTTAGTTATGCAAATATGTCAACTATGTCAAAGGCCATCCCCAGTGACATACCTCCTCCAACAAGGCCACACCTCCTAACCCTTCCCAAACAGTTTTGCCAACTAGGGATCAAGTATTCAAATACATGAGCTTGTGGGAGCCATTCTCATTCAAACACCACAGTTGCAGACAAGGGATGGGTATGTGCTCTTATTATTTCCTTTAACAGAGTACTAAAAGTTCTACCCAGTAAAGTACTATAATAAAAGGAAATAAGAGGTACATATATCTAAAAGCAAGAAACAGGACTGTTCTTATTTACAGAAGACACACTAGCCTACATGGAAAAATCTGAACAGTTCTTTTTTAAAAAAAAATCCACGGGAGTTGTATGGTTAAATATTGTTGTCAACTTTCCTGGATTCTGAATCTTCATAGAAACACATTTGTGGGTGTGTCTGTGAGGGTGTTTTCAGTTTGAAAGGTTTTAACTGTTTCGGAATATTTATTTAGCCGGAAAGATGTGTCTCTTGCCTGAGGCATCTTCTGATTGTTAATAAAGAGCTGTATCGGCCAATAGCTAGGAGGAGGGAAGAGGCAGAACTTCTGGGGAGAGAGAAGACTCTGGGAAGAAGAGAGAGACCAGGATGCCAGCGAGACCTGGAAGGGGCTGGACACACAGAATGACGGGGAGGTAAAAAGCCACATGACTGAACGTAGATTAATAGAAACCAGTTAATTTAAGTTTTAAGAGCTAGTGGGATGAGGCTAAGCTAAAGGCCGAGCGTTCATAGGTAATAATAAGCCTCCGTGCCACTATTTGCGGGCTGACCGGCTGATAAGAAATTACTGCTACATAACTGAGGGTGGAAAACCCACCCACATGGATGGTTTCATTCCATGGAGTGGGTTGTGGAGTAAATAAAAAGGAGAAAGTGAGCTGAGCAACAGCATTCATTTCTTCTGCTTCCTGATTGTGGACATGATGGAATCAGTGCCTCCAACTTCTCCCACTTTGCTTCCCTGCCAGGATGGGATGCGCCCTCACCTGCACACCAAAATAAAACCTTAAATTGTTCTTCAGGTATTTTGTCAGTAATGATAAAAATAATCAGTGAGAAGTGAGACATCTATTTAGAAAACAGAGCAGGATGTAAAATGTTATGTTTTGACTGTGGCTTGTCCTCCACATTTGCATGTCCTGGTAGCATGGTCCCCAGCATAGGGACATTAAGAAAAAGTAGACCCTTTGTGAGACAAGCTCTGGAAAAATATAATTAGATCATGAGGCCATTGCCTCTAAAGGGATTATTAATTCTGGTCTAACAGAAATGAGTTAGTCCTGAAAGGATAGATCCTATTATAAAGTGAGAACAGGACTGGAGATACGACTAAGTAGCTAAGAACACTTGCTGCTCTTGCAGAGGGCCCAGGTTCAGTTCCTCGCATCTATGTGGCAGCTCACAACCATCCCATATCTCCAGTTCCAGGGGATCTGATGCTTTCTTCTGACCTCTTTGGGAGCCACACGTATGTACATGTACCTTTACATATGTACATGGAAAGTATTCAAAGAAGAAAAATAAAACAGGTAGGTTTTTTTTGTTTTGTTTTGTTTTGTTTTTAAAGAATCAACTGTATCTACTGGGCATGCTTGACCTATTCAGAACCCAGCTCTCTGCCCTTTCCTCCACTTGACTGTTTTACATCCAATGGAGTCCTCGCCAGAGAAAGAAGAGGAAGAGAGCTGCCCAGTACTGGACGCTTAGCTTCTAAAGCTGTCAGCTGATTCACACCCTGTCTTCATAATCACTCAGCTTTGGAGATATTGGTAAAGCAAAGCAAAGTGACCCAAAAATCAGTTCTGCTTCTATGAACCAGGAATGGGCATGTGGACACCAAAATGAAAAGTATGACATCATTTACAGTTTCTCAAAATAAAGAAACCCTTAGGTGAAGTCTAACAACCAAAATGTATTTCTCTATAGATGGGTGAAATTTAAAAATGCCTAAATGATTAGAAAAATATTTAATATAGATCTTTAAAAATCAATAAAAATTCTAGATCATCCAAAACTGATATATGAGTTTACCATAACTTTTATTAAAACCTTAGAGGGGAAATAGATATTTACCAAATTGTCATAAAATTTATATGAAATATAAAATATATAAATTAAAACAATAATGAAAGAGAAGGGGAAATTTGTTATAGTCACTTTTTCTGATGCCAAGACTCATTATTTAGTTATATAATCCACTCTATGTAGGGCAGAATTTTTAAAATCCAGAAATAACCTTGATGAGTGTGACCAACAGATTTTTGACAAAGGTGATAATAATGTAGTTAGTTAGGTGGAAGACGGGTGTTGATTTCATAAATAGTATAGAAGCAATTCATCATCCATAGGCAAAAAACATTTGAATTCTATAGAATACCTGAAAATTAAGCCATTAACTCAAAATGATGGTAAATGCAGTATAAAACATAAAACTCTAGAGGCTGGAGAGATGATGGCTCAGTGGTTTAGAGCACTTGCTGCTCTTGCAGAGGACCTGGGTTTGATTCCCAGCACCTACGTGGAGGTGCACAAGCATTTATAACTCCAAATCCAGTGCCCTTTTCTGGTCTCTGGGGGCACCAGGCATCCTCATGGTGCACAAATATACATGCAGGCAAACATTCATATACATAAAATAAAATAAATAAGCCTTCAAAATGGCAAAAAATAATACAATAACTTTTCAAAATAGCAGAACACAAAATCTTCTAGGCCTAGGGCTTGAAGAAGAACTCATGGAATAAAACAAAAGTGTAATCCATTACAGAAAAGTACATTATGCTGGAGTTCATCAAAATCAAGTCTTTTATTAAGTGGAGAAAAGATAGCCTGGCATGGTGGTGTAACCCTTAATACCAACACTCTCGAGGCAGAGACAGGCAGATACCTGAGTTTGAGGCCAATCTGATCTACACAGTGAGTTTCAGGACAGCAAAGGTACACAGAGAAACCTTGTTTTAAAACAAACAGAAGTGAGGCACCGAGAAGACATGGGCTGGAGAAAATATTTACAAACAGCATACCTAAAGAGGCACTGGACTGCATAAAGAACTTCCAGGCACAGCAATATAAGAGCAGACATGAACTGGGCAAGCACTATCCATAGTATATTCCCACCATGGATACTGTCTACAACCTTTAATGTGGAAGTTGGCAGACTCTAGATGAGGCATTTGCAGGCCTGCCTGTACCATCTTTGCAATTGCTTATGACACTCTAATCATTCTCAATTTGAAAAAGAATTTTTTAAGCCCTAAGGATAATAAAATCTAAAAATAACAACCTTACTGTGGTATTTGACTTTGGTTGTCAGCTCAACTGGATTCAGAAATGTTTAGGTGAGTGAAAGCATTTGCCGAGATCAGGAGGGCCCGGAACTAATGCTCTCTTGATGGATTCATCATTCATTGACATTACTGGATGATGGAGGAGCTTGTCTAGAGGAAGTATGCTACTGGGGTATGTCATTGAGGGCTCTATCTAAGGCTCTTCCTGTATTCCTTTTGTATTCTTGTTGTCTCCTTTTGCAAAGTAACGATGTCAGAAATCATCTACACATTCCTACTGCTGTGATGTTCTGTCAAGCCTGTGAGGTCCAAGCCACCAAGGAGTGAGAACTCTGAAGCCAGGGGACAGAGCAGGGATTATGTCTGCAAGTTCCAAGTTAACTCTGCTCACAAATCCAGAGAACACTGGAAACAAGGAGCAAACGCTACTGAAAAACGAGTTTATCCAACTCATAACTTTTTACTAGGCAAACTTACAGAGCATTTGAAGAAGACAACTCCTCATTTTTAATGTTATTTTTAAGAACAAACATTTTTTGTTTTCTTTTTGTTGTTGTTGGTTTGTTTTTCCTTTTCCCCTATTTTTGAAGTAGATTTTCTTCTCATGCATTATACCCCAACTGTAGTTTCTTCCCTCTCCTCCCCTCTGGATTCCCCCCTTTTCTGTCTCCCATTAGAAAAGAACAGGCTTCTAAGAGATAAAAACCTAACATGACAAGATAGAATATAATAAGATAAAATAAAAACCATCATAGCGAAGGAGGACATGGCAACGCAACAGGAGGAAAAGATCAACGTTTTTCAAATGATCTACCAACCATTTGCAAGAGTCAATGGTAATAGACCATAGAGATTTGTCCAAGTTTTGTAGTCTAAGAAATAAAAGTTAGTACAAGAAAAAAAAGAGTTCAAGGAAATTTGACTTTTGCATTTTATTTTGGCTGTGTACAAGCAGGTTAACAGTATTGAGTAAACTGTGTTTTTGCATATCCACATCAGGCCACGCAGACAGAAGCAGGAGTCTGATCGAGTTTGACAGAACCAGAGATTAATGACAAATCCAGCACTGCTTCTGCTTTCCTTGGCAGTTGTGAGATTCCTGGATGTCACTAACTTAGTGATTCTCATTAAACAAATATTTATAGCATGAGACCGTCACTGAAAAAATGGTTGTGTAATTATCACAAGACAAGGGAACAAATGTGGTGAGAGCCATGTCATGATTTAGGAAGGAACCCTGCATGCAGGATGCTGTGTTCACGCCCTGGTGTCCTCAGAAAGCAATTACAGGATGGCAGAATATATTATCTCTGTCAAAGTCAAGCTCCATGACATATGAGAGAGTTTAGAAGTACCCTGCCTGGTACTCTCACAAGATAGGCAAACAAAATGAAACAGCACCAAATACTTAGTTTCTTTGATGCCCCCAAGAGGAGGCAATTCTACATTTTGTAGATAATAATACCAGTGCCAAAATTCTAACATTAGCTCATTGAGAGCTTTATTTTGTGGAAGTTGATGGAGTTTGAAACACATTGAAACTTCTTGAGACAGCAAATATTTCCCATAGGGCAACTGATAATTCCATTTCAAGGAAGGCCATGGAATATATGTGTGTGTTGAACAAACACTAAGATTCAAGAGAGGACTCAGGCACAGCTTCCTTCACTTGATTGTTGCTCACTTCCAAAGCTTGAATAGAAGTCCCTAGGTGCTTTGTAAAGTGGAAATGGCAGCCAATCCTGTCCTCCCTTGCTTCATAACAAACTATACTCAAATCCAGCAACCCAAACTTACCATTGTGCAACCCTTTTAGTTTGGGGGTGGGGTGGGGTCAATAATTAAAGCAAGACCAAGAAATGAAGTCTATGCTCCACAAAGTAACTATGGAGGTGTCTCAGCAGCTGGGGCAAGATGTATTTGAAGGTGTGTTCCTTTACTTTTCTAGCAGTCCATGGTTATTGTTAACTAGGGCTTTGTTTGGGCTATGAAAACAAGTGCAACCTCCCTCTGGGGCTCAACCCACGTGAGCCAGTTTGGACACAGCAAGTAGGTTCCAGGTATGGGGGTTCTAAGATAACAAGGCGAAATGTGGGACATTTAGAATCCATACAATTTTGCTCACATCAGTCACTAAAAAGTTAGACTCAGTGGCACGTGCCTATAATCCCAGCCCTATGAAGGTGGAAGCAGAAGGATCATAAATAGCTTTGGCTATATAGGAAAAACTTATCCCCAAAACAAAATGAAACAAGGCCCCACCCACTGCTAAAGATGACAATGATGGGTTTTACATTTCCATAGGAAAATGGCCAGCTTCCTTGAAGACACGTAGAATGGAAGCTACTCCTGACACCATCATTTCAAAGCACACTGCCAGATCAACCAAATAATTTTAGATCTGCTTCTGCAAATTAAGAGTCTTCCTTGAGAAATATATAAAGCTACATATTATAGTGTTCCTTCAGTGAAATTCTGTCACCACTGAGTAGATGTATAAAGAAGACAAAAAAAAGTAAAAAAAAAAGACATAAAATTAAATAAAAGCAAAATTCACTGCATGGTTGTAGCCAAAAGACAATATTTCACAGGGCTTCTTCCTATTTGGGACACTTACATTCTTTCTGCCTTCTCTTCTGTAATGATTCCTGACCCTTAGAAGGGATGGTATAAATATCCTGTTTGGGGCAGGACACTTAACCATCACACACTCTCAGCAACTTGGCAGCGGTGCATCTCTGCATTCACCACTGCTCACTGCAAAGGGAAGTATCTCTGATAAAGGCTGAGAGTAGCAGCTGCCTGTGGATATAAATACACACATTTAGAAAGCAGTTTGGCGCCATGATGGTTTAGCTAAACTGCAGAACCAAATTCATTCTTAGCCATGCTTCTGGGATTTTTTTCTTTAAAACAAACAAACAAACAAACAGGTTTACAGTACCAGACATAAATTCGCCTTGTGGTATGGGCTTCAAGGCCAACCAGAAAGCCGTTGGTTATCCCATAGCATTCTGCCACTATGGCGCCAGTGACACATCTTGACAGTCTGTTATTGTCATTCATAGGATTCTTAGGTGGGGAAGGTCATTGATGCTCTTTACTTTTCTTCCCCAGTAGCCTCTATGACATCTTCTGGAATTAGGAAACTAGCCATCAGAAAAGAAATTTTTTAGCTATTTCCGGCTTGATGTTTCTCTATCTCACAACTAAGGTATATGATGTCTTTGTTAACAGATTCCTATCAGCTAATTCTGGAAGGCAACCAAGCAGTTATGTCTCCATATCGGCTGTGGCTGCCCGTGACAGGTCCACACAAGACTGGGCTTGTCAATCACAGCTTTGCGTGGGCTCATGGGGCCCTACTCCTCTAAGCTGAACTATTAGCAGTTATGGGGGAAGGGAACTCTTTGTCTTCAATTGTGTACCCACTAAGAACCACTAGGTGCCCATGAACAGTATTAAACCCATTGTCAGACAGAAAATCCTGTTTAAACTCAGTGGGTCGTGAAAAAAAAAGATAGTAATATCAGAAAAGGACTTGTAGAGAGGCAAAGATAACCTTAGTGGGAGGAATATTAGAAAGGAGGGAGGTACAGGAATCAGAATGAAGTTCATACATGCATGAAGTTGTCAAAGAACAAATTCAATGAAATTTTAAGCAGAATTTAAAATAGAATTAAGACATCCACAGATAAGATTATACAAATAATCATCTTAAAGTTGAAACAAAATTAGTATTGAAAGATCTGTGAAAACACACCATAGAAAGATCCCTGTAACAATTGCATTTCAGTAATTGCATTGATAAAGTATTTACTGGCTGAACCTTTCATTTATTCTTTTGTGAGTCAATATCACAAGTCAATGTGTGATTGGTATCAATGGGTCTATCAGATATGATGGAATATATATTTATTGTTCAAGGGAAAGAATTTGGATGACTGAAACTAGAAGAAGGCCATAAAAGGACAAGTGAATTCAGAATGCCAAAGAATCAAATAGAAACAAGGAAAACTTTCATTATTTAATTATGGGATCCTGTGAGAACTCCTCCCCTAGAGAAACATAACCAGATTCTAGCCTTCCTCACAAGACCCCAATAACAACCGGAGTATGAGTCCTCCAAAGTTCACCCTGGGCACCCAGCGATGTTATTGGGCTTACATATAAAATGTGGGGGTTGCTGTGGTGTCACACTGGTGGGTGTGCACTAGGATGGATGGAAATCCCCCATGGCTGCACAGATGAAGCCCTCTGTTGCTTCATCTCATCCTACGTGCTCCAGCCTTTCCCTGAAAGCACTATTGTGAAAACACAGAATTACGGCAGAGGTGCAAACAAATGACTGTTATGTCCTGCCTACACTGAGAGGGAGCAGGAACTGGGGTTGGTATGTAAAAGATCATAGTAATAAAAAGAAAGAAAACAAATAGCTGACCACTCAGATGAGAGTCCAGGGAGCCTCTCCTCCATCTCCTCTCCTCTGAGTGAGTGCCAACAGTCCAAAGCCTGATGGTGATGACTCTTGCAAGGAGACATAGATATCTCATGAATATGGTCACTTCTTAGAGTAGAAGACTACATTCTCCAACAGAGAATTTAATAGTTACTGCTGGGAGAAACCTGGGGCCTAAGATAGGAAACTGCCAGGAAAGGCATCAGTGTGTAGTTTTGTGTTGCATCCTATGAACAAATCTGTGTAGGTTTTGAGCATCAGCGTAGCAAAATTAAGAAACGTTTTGGAAGATTAATCCAGTAGGATGGGCAGATGTCAGACAAAGTAGCATCAGGGATAGCACAGCGGCAGTCTAAGAATGATGCTAAAGAGCCATGCAGAGCCTATTGCCAGCTACAAGCAGACAGACGGTGTCTAACCATTCTCTTCATTGAAAGCTCATCTGCAACCCACAGAAATGAAAAGCCACAAAGTGCTGATTTGGGTGGGTGTAAGTACAACACCATGAGGGAGAGCTTTGGTGGTCCTTCAGATGGATTGCTTTCATGGTCTCCAGTAAAGAAATACACAAATCAATAAAGCATCCTGCTCCTAGGTATATATGCCAGAGAAACTCATGTGAACACAAGAAGATATGGATTAAAAAAAGGCTCAATGTGAGATGGAATTGGAAAATATAGTACTAACTGAGGTAACTCACACCAAGGAAGACAAATGCCACATGTCCTCTTTTATTTGCAGATTCTAGATCTGACTGAAACTAGGTTTGAGTGTATCACTTTGAGTAACTGCAGATGCCAAGAAAGTAGAAAGGGACCTTTAGTGATATTTTATTTGTAGTTTCATAAATAAAGCTTGCCTGAAGGTAAGAGAGTAAAATAGCCTCACTGATCAACCTTACAGACCAGGCAGTGGTGACACACACCATTAATCAATGTGGGGTTGATAACAATGAGTTTATCAGAAATGATGGAATATAAATTAATTTAAAACCATTAGCCACATTAGTTCGCCATAGAAACCAGGTGGTAGTGGTGCACGCTTTTAATCCCAGCATGAGAAAAGAATGTAAAATGGAAGGAGACAGCTCTCAGACACAATCTCCTTCTGAGATTCCTGGAGGCAAGATCACCATTTTGGACTGAGGTAAAGGTAAGAGCCAGTGGCTGGCTGTTTTGCTTTTTCTGACCTTCAGGTTGAACCCCAATTTCTGTCTCTGGGTTTTTATTAATTGTACTACAGAACCATTGAGGAGGGATGGAGAAAGAGCTTTAGGGAAGGGGAACCATAAAACACGGTTTCTATGGAGGGGGAGAGGGGAAAATATAGGGAGAGGGACTTAACTGGTTTGGGGTGGAAAGTGTCATGTAGAAAGAGAAAGTGTAAGCAAAAAGCACAAAAGATGCTTGAAAAGGTGAGGGAAACATTATTTTATAAGCTTTCAAATTTATAGGCTGTAGAGATGGCTCAGTGGTTAAGAGTACTGGCTGCTCTAATAGAGGACCAGCTTCCATCCCCAGTACCTTTAGGGCAACTTACAAACACCTGCAGCACCAGTCCCAGGAGTTCCAATGTACTCTACGGGACTTGGTAGGCCCCAGACACACACGGTGCATAGATGTACATGCAAGCAAAACACCTTTACACAGAAAAGAAATTTTAAAAATGTAAATACCTATATAACATACACATACATAAAAAATATATTTGGAGTTAGCCCACATAAAGAAATATTGCTCTCTCTAAAAGACATAGACTATCTAACAAACATTGCAGTGCTGGGCAAGGGACACTTCCTTTCAAGTTGTTGGTTGGGGGGATCCAAAAGATTCCTCCAAATAATGCAAGTTATTGTCATGGCTCTTGGCTACCTGACAAAACTTGAGGAAAAGACCCTCTTGGTCAAGAGGCTACAACAACGATTATTTACCCGACACGAGTGTCCTGAGGGTAACCAATGGTTGTCTGAGTGGACTCAACATCCACTCAATAGGAGTGTTACATGTATTATTTCATTATTTTTATATAGTGTAGTGATATGGGGGGCGCAGGCCTGCTTTTCGTCCTGCCCGGCTCCCACA
>LOJH01043740.1:0-13933 GCA_001685095.1 Ellobius talpinus
TTCATAATGTGAATTTTTCTACTTCTTCTGGATTAGGATGTTCCAGTCTTCCTGTGTAGGTTCACTGGGTTCTGGTGATATCATGCTGTTTTTCAGACTTTTGGAAGAATTCTTGCATTTGTGCCTGCCCATCTCTTCCTACAAATGCTCTACGATGGCTCTTTTGCTACAGGATCACGGCCCCTTGCTGGCCCGGGAGCCCTCCAATGGATCTTCTGGTACATGATCAGGGCCCCTTTGTGGCCAGGGACCCCTCCGATGGATCTTCTGGTACAAGATCAAGGCCCCTTGCTGGCCAGGGTCCTCACAGACAAAAAACAATCCAATATTTGCTTTTTTAGTAAACCATGAAGAATTAACTTTCTGAGTGAATCCATGAAAAAAATAAGTAGCCCAGTTAAAAAAGATTAATGTAAAATGAATTAACTGAGCCATTATTTGGTTATTTGCAAAGGGGATCTTTTGAGGTTCCAAATATTAGTATTGTGATGAAATTTCTGTTTTAAAGTTCTAATATTTCTTAGAAATAGAAATGACTGGCATATAATTATGCAAAATATGTTTAATTATATATTAAATCAAGTGAAATTAATATTTCTTTTAAATAACAGTCTCCTAATAGCATGAATAAATGATACATAATTTTAAAAATAAATAAAGTGTTAATGATTTGTGTGCTATTCCTTTGCTTGGCTGGGTTTTACTTTAAAGAGCTACCTTTAGTTTTTTCAGACTTCTTTTAAGTTTTTAGAACACTGTTTATCTCAAACAGTACTTCTATCTCAATTAGAGTCTCCCCTGCTTTTGTACAGCCTTATGAAAACTGTTCAGAGTGTATTCACTTATTTCAGGTTGTAGGATCTCTTTATTCTGTTTCTTCATTCTGCTTTCATTAAGTCTGGGTACAACTGTGTCTGAATCCAGTGTCTCTCATCTCTGGGTGGATAAGCATGCCTCCTAGAAAATATTTTTTGGTAACTAATTTTGAAAGAAAGTCCTTTACAGTTTAGTGATTCCAAATTGTTGTGTTCACAAGGACATGTGAAGGTTCAGGTTTGTCTGTAACTCAAAAATGTCAAAAGTGATGGAAGAAGATACAAAATAATCCCACACCAGTTCAGATTTACATATAACAATGTGCTACTTATTTAGGGGAGACTCACAGATCACTGTCCTAGATCACAGTCCTCTACAGGAATGGGGAACAGGAGCAAAGTCTAGCAGTCAGAAGTGAGAGCCTGAAGCAAGAGAGCAAGAGAGCAAAAGCATGCTTTACAGCTGCATTTAGAGTATAAGAGACCATTCCCAAGTGGACTGGTATCTTAAAGGCTATTGACCAATGGAAATTCCACAGCACAACTGCTTGTTTCTCATATTCCCTGAATATACCATTCACAATGGGAACTGACAGTCTCAACTCTCATAAATAAGTGTTTTTCTGTTTTGAATTTATAAACACAGTATTTCCACCTTCCCCTTCCTCATACCAAGCTCTTCCTTGAACCCTCCCCCACCTTGTTCACTCTCAAATTCTTAGACTTTTTCTTTTATTGTTGTTATATTTTCATCAATACGTAAACACAACTTCTTCATTACATAGAGTGTCATCTGCACCTATATGAACTCTGGAATGAACTAATTTGGAGTCTCTACTCTGGGAACAACAATTTCTCCAGCTCTCTGCTTTCCCAAGCTGCCTACAGTATTTTGTCAAAGGCTGAGGTCTAATGAGCTCAGTGATTATAATCTACAGAGTCAGAGTCCTCTGCCCTGCCTTTATTTGAGTGTTCCATATATTTTGTTACATAATCCTTTGATCATCCATTTACTAAGGTAATTATTCCTATTTTATTCATGAATGAAGAAAATGTTCAGAAAGGACTATTCACTATGAATATAATAGCTACCAATAACAGTGTGATTAGTACAGCTGCAGGGAATTGTTGTTCTCTCCTGATAATGAGAATAATATCTCAAATGAAGTAGGGACAATATTTTCTCCCACAGAATGTAGGACAAGTTCATGTTCTTCTAATTCTGTACATGTGTGTTCACATAGCCTCTTACCTTTACCAGTGGCTGCTTGAGTTCTGTGGGAAGATAGTCCAGCTCCATCATTTAACTTTCCCAGCAGCTGGACAGACAGGGTTATAAGAGTGAAAATATCACAGCTGGCTGTGTCATCTTCTTCGTCTGAGGAAGTATCACTGTGAAGCAAAGCTAAAATTTTATTGAATTAAATAATTTTAGGGTCATCCCTAGAATGTACATTTAGGTAATTCTTAGGTTTTACATTTATGAAAAAAACAGCCTAGTCATTGAGAATGGTGTATTATAGGGAGGCATTGCTCCTGATTTCTAAATTAGACAACCCAAAGCAGAATCCATTGCCTATGAGACTGTAGGATTATTGTTTTCTTTGTTGACTATTTCATGAAACAAAATGCATTAAAATGGCCTTACAATAAATACTTTTTATTTACATCTTGCAAATATTGTGCTGAGAGCCTTTACTGTGGGCACAAAGCATAGTGACAGTGAAGGCAATAAAAGGGCCACATTAATAAACTTGTTATTAAATGTATAAAGAGAGTCTCATTAAAATATGTTGTAAAATTAGAAGGACATAAATAAAATGCCAATAAGTTAAATGTAATAAACTGCCAGTGAATTATTCAATGTTTGCCTGTGTGGTAAAAACAAGAAAATATAATGATCTCCTTTTACTTGATTACGTGCCAAATTTTGATTTGGCCTATAGTTTTTGATGAGTGAGTTCTGACAAAATGATGAGCTTTAACAAATATTATTCTTGCCCCAAATCTGTGTGATCATCCTTCAGATGTCAGCCGATGGGGAAAGACAACATGAAGAAGGCTGGCTCCATTCTCATTTAATCTTCTGAAGCCCTCTCAGAATCAGAAAATGCTGATATTAAGAGAAGCAAGACAATACAATAATTTATTGAAAGTCTTCATTGTGGATACTTTCTGTTACAGGGAAAGTTATTGAATCCACTCGTGTTGTGGTTTTTCTCATCTCTTAAGCTGGGACAAAGGTAAACGTGTATACCCTGCAGGAAATGGTGTGAGTCACTGCACTTAGCAACTTCCTTACTAGTTACTCCCCTCTGTTAAAGGTATTTATCACAAACAGCCTTCTTGCCATACTTATTTTTATGTCTACTAATGGCTCAGCATTTCATGTTATTTTTCTTGTTTACCTACTCTGCAAAATACAGAAACCAAGTGAACAGAGAAGAAAGTTGTAATTCCTCCAAACTAAATTAGCAGTATAAGGAAATCTACTAAGCTCCCCTTTCTGTAGCAGAAGAAGAAATGCTGATGAACATGATCTCAACAAATACTTTTTAATTTATCTAAGCATATCAAAATATGAACCAATTCTGGTTTTAATTTATACCCCAAGTATTTGAAACATGCCCTTCTTTTCTATTTGTTGGTGAGTATACCTACTAAGTTGCTATTTGTGTCTGTCATACTTTCTTGGCACCAGAACCCAGCATCACAGGGCTTCAAACATGAACTGTAGAATCATGGTTCAGTAAGGATCCTCCTTCCTCCAGACTGAACTAGAACTGCACCCAGTCTAGTTGACTGATCAGCTATTGTGTTCTCAGACTTCCCACTGTGCAGGCAGCCATTTTTGCACTACCCAGTGCACACCACATGTAACAATCTAGTAATTTCCCTTCATAATGTAGATCCATTCTCTCAGTTTTGGTCTTCTAGGGAGCTTTAAATAATTTACCAACCCAGTAACCTGAAAATAAAGGCAGAGAGAAAAAAAACATCATTCAGAGATGTATTCAGAGCTATACTTAGAATACTGTAAAACACCAGTAACAAGATCCTAAAACAAGAGACTTTATGAAAACAACTGTCTTCTCTATGAAAGGTACTGAAGACAGGTTTGATAGGTGCCATGTGTCTGAAATATTAAAATAACTACTAAAACTTAAAAATAAAACTAGCCAGACAAATTAAGGTACAAAATACTTGCATAGGGTACTTCACAGTCCTCACAAAACATGCACAAGCACATGCACACACACACACACACAATCGCTGTTCAAACATGCAGCTCTAATTATTAACTCTTTTATTGCCCTTTCATCCCTACCAGTTTTTGCTTCTGCAAATTAAAGTGGAATGGAAACTTGTGGTGTATGCATATTTCTGGTATATTCATCCTTCAATGATTTTGTATGTCCAATTTTAATCATTTTCTTTGCTATAAAATCTGCTGCATCTATCTGAAATTGATATAGCTTAGTGCTTTATATATTTACACATACATACACACATATTATACATGTATTATTTAATTGTAAACAAGTTATAGTTGGGTAAGCCCTTTTAAGGAAATTTTTATTTAATGGACTTAGTTTTTATAACTGACTTAAGCTCCTTAAAGCCTGTAGTGAAAGGGGTAGCAATTCCTCCTCCCCAAGAATTCTCTCCCTATTACCATCCTCTCTTGCCAGAGTGTCGCACTTAGTATGATCTGGGAAACCTTATTGAACACTGTCACACCAAAACCCATTACTGGCTCATCATCTACCTTGGTTTGTCTGGATTTTGTATGACTGTACAACCAGCACAAAAGATCGACTTCCCAGCCAGCAAAAGATGATTTCATACAACATGGATAATGAATTCTGTGAGATTTAACAAAGTCCCCTGCTAAAGTTAACTGTGCTGTAATAGTGCTGTCAGGAACAAAGCAATCCAAGATCCAATTCACCACGCTGCATTTGAGAAGCACCTACATTTCAGATGCAGCAGCTTCTTTGCAAGTTTTATTGAGTTTGTCCTATCACAGGCATTAATCTCTTCAATAAGGAGTATATTTGCTGTACACTGCTTCTATGTTACACTACCTGACACCAGTTATTCTTAACATAGCATGTGCAAGTCTCTTGGGTTTAGCTCATATTTCCTTTCATGGAGCTTGGTGATGAGAAATTGTGTAATATCTCACAATTGGTTTGAGACTCTCATTTTCTGACTTTCCCCAGAAGAGTACTGTTGGGAATAGAATGCTTTTAAATGAAATGGTTTGTTTAAATGGTTTACCAAAAGCCTGAGAAGTATGGATTCAGAACAGCAGCAGGCTTTATAATATTTCTTGACTTCTAAAAATACCTTAGCTGCCTTTGTTCAGTGTGGCTGTCTAACTGTTCCATCTCCTTTTCTCCTGGCCTCCCTTAGTGCCACTCACTGGTTCTTCTGCATGCAAACCCCTTCTAGGGGACACTTTTGTCACACAGCCCGAGCCATCTACCAAAAGAAATGGCAGCATGCTGTGGGAGGCCTTTTGTATGTATGTCCGTCTTGTCACTGAAGAAAAACAATATGGAAATGAACTTCTAAATGCTTTGAATATGCTGGTCTGAGAGGATTGCCATTGTGAGCAAAGGTACTGAAAAGTTGAAGCTCCATAATAGAAGAGCTAAACAAAAGAATTTACAGGACAAGAGTGGCCAGTCTTTCCAGAGAGTGATGCATTCCTTTGCTAACACAAATCACTTCCACCAAGGTCCAACTCTGCCACTTTTCAATTTTTAATGACCTCAAAAGGCCCTTAGTCTTTTTCACCTATGAAATTTGATACTGATTTTCAGTATAATCTTTTGTTTCTAGAGTTTAGTTCTTTCATAGAAAACACTGATTGAAACTTATCGTGAGATCATTTTCACATCACAAAATTCTTACAAGGCATGAGTGTTCATGTTTTCTGACAGAAAGTCCTTGTTGACTGTGGCATTCTCTTCCTGTGACTGCTGTTTTTGAGGTGACAGTAGCGTTCTCTCCCAGCCACTGTTGGTACTGAGACTCATCTTCTCACGTAATCAAAGACCATGTGGGCGGACTTCCTAACATTGGTCTGCTCCGCAGTGTTCTAATATGTGTCCTTGAAGCCCTCCTGACCCTGTCCCCAACAAGTTTGCAGACTTGTCCTCCTGCTTTCTGAAATGAATATAGCTTCCCAGTCTGAACAATTGGCCACTTTTTTCCTGTACTTTCTTATGTGTGCTTCAACTATATATTTTACATGTTTTGTTACAATTTGGTTTATCGTATGCGTACTAATGTTTTCTCTGAATACATGCTTGTGCACCAAATGTGTGCATTGTCCACATAGACCAGAAGAAGGTGTGAGATCCTTTGGAACTGGAGCTACAGAAAGTTATGAACCACCACATGGGGGCTAGATATCAAAGTGCTTCTCTGGAAGAGATGCAGGTGCTCTTAACCACTGAGCCATCTTTCCAGTCCTCATAATAAGCTGTATTTGCATTAATTGACTTTTTCCACCATTTGTGTGTATGTTAAACCTTGTTTTATAATTACTTCACCTACGTGATTTTAAGAAATGATTAATTTTCACTATCTATTCTTTGTCCACTCTTCACACATCAGTTCACTACTTAATATAATGTATATCTAATTCATGTTTGTAAACAACTATTATCAGCTAGGCCTGTTACTTTAGACCATGTGTTTTCTTGAAACCAGGGTATATTGCAGTCAAAGACTACTGAATAAGTCTTGAAAACATACCTCCCCAAAAGTCTTTACCGATTGATCAACTTATTCTTCATCTTACTTATAAATTTCTTAATTCCCTCTTAAAACAGCTAAGGTGAATTACAGACTAAAGACAGAAGGGGAGAGACAAGCATTTTGTACTAAGCTGAAGCTTTCTTTAGTAAGATGGCTGGTGAAGATGAACAGGTCATAATTAAGCTTCAGATAGGTCTGCGAAGGGTACAGCTAGTGTTCTGAACTGGCAGTAAGCTAATGTCTTTGAAGAACTGGAACTCCCTCTGAGCTCTTTGCTGTCAGACAGTGGGAATGATTTAGTGTCTCCACCTCAGAGCAAGGAGAATGTTCTGCCAACGCACACACATTCCAAAGACCAGCTGGGCTCCCAAGAGATAATGGGAAGCTGATTCTCTACTGGCATACATTCAATGATCCAGTAAAGCTTAAGGGGTGATCACCTTAGTTCACAGAATACCAATACATTTCTACTACACCTCAATCAACAGGTCACGCCACCCACCTTGACAGCTTAGCCCCTTTCTGTGAGGGAGCCCATCTCATTTTCGGAACATTTTGATGATTAGAAACCCTTTTCCACTCCATCTGTTGAATCAAGTGAAAGCCTCACTCTACACTGAATTTTACCTTTGGTGGGTGTTTTTAAGCTTCAAATACAGCCAATCAGCTCGTATGTCTTCTGTGGTCCTCACTAAGAGTCCTGTAGTGGTGTCTCCTGACATTGCATTTACTGATCACACCATCTTCGGTTAGAACGTGTTCCCATTTCTCTATATTCTGACATATGAAATAAGAGAAGATACTATGGCAGGTGGAGATGCTGTGGAATATTTGTCAAGTGTTTCTTCATTCACACTTCCTCCAGTTTCAGAGTTTAGATAGTATCCCAACTTTTTCGCTCCTGGTAATACTATAATGTAAGCAATTTCCTAAGTGTTTTGAAATATTCAAGTTCCTTTTTCTCACATCACACTGCATTATTCTGAACAACATAAATTGCTTTGAAGCTGGAGGGTCCATTGCTCATCGCATTTCCTCATTTTAAATGTATGCCAGCCATTACTGGTTTCAGGATCACCAGAAACATCATCAGTTAGCCTGGAGGGCTTGTGCTTGTACTGAACCTGTGACCCAACTAAGGAAAATAGGAGAAGTGATGCCTGCAAGTTCCTCTCTGGGTGAGCACACACAGATGTGGTGAAAGGGGGTGTTTGGACATAAAGTATACTCAAAGCAGACGTCAATGTAAATAATGACAACTTTCAACAGTCGCTTGTCTAATCGACATGTCAGTCACTGAGTAGCATATGTTCCATCGAAATGTAACTCCCACCACCCCATACCCTTCTCCCCAGTGTTGTGCTCCATTGTGATCACTGTTCTGAGCTAGTGATTTGATAAATACATCATATTTTAATATTCTGTAACTCTACCTACCTATCAAAATGATTGAGAGTAAATGAGATGTGAGTTGCACACAACCTTATTTAATCTCTATATGAACAGAACTGCAGCCTGCATAAGTTTCTTATGCAGCTTCCCCTTTTCTCTTCAACCTTTTATTTTTGTTCTCTGTCTCTTATCTGTACATAGGAGCTATCATGTTTGCCTATCCATATGCTTTTTATACGCAATAACCTCTTGACTTCACACATGAGTTCATATCATCCTTGATACTTCAGATGAGAGGCTGCCCTATCAGAAGCCTGTGTTTGTCATCTGATGGGGCTAGGTGCTTTTCCTTTGTGTTTACTATGAGGTTATTTTCTTATTCAATAAGAGTATTTAATTCTACACCTAGAATGCATTGTGTAGCTTTCTGCTTTTTATTCCTTATGATAAGAATTCCATTTGCCAGTTCCTAGGACATGGATTCCAAATGAAAAAGTAAATAGGGTTAATACATTGTGAAGGGTGCTCAAGAGATCAAGAGCTAAACACCTCATGAATTTCTTCTGGCAATTCTTCTTTTAGATAATAGAGCATTGAGACAGAGGCTCTGACCTGTTCAGAATTACATGAAGTTTGAAAGTGATTAGAGTGCGTCTAGCACCAAATCCTTGCCTGGTCTTTACATCAGATTGCGTGTGCAGTGAATTATTCTTCCCTCTTCATTAAGCCTCCTCAGCCTAGGGGCACTTGCAGTTTACCAAGTTATTATTTCCTCACGTGAATAAAGTGTTCTCCCACTGGGACCAGAGAATGTTTAAAACCACTTCTAAAAAGATTTACTCCACACAGATACTCTGCACTTAGGTCTGCGTCTGTACATGGTTGTTAGATTCAAGCTCCACCTAGGTTTAGAATTTCCTGTGCCATTAGTTAAATAGGCACCTATTCTGGTACACTTTATGCTCCATACGCCCTTAATTCATGTTTTTTCTTTGGATCTTTGAGTTTTTCTCAGTGTTTTGCACTTTTAAAACATTTTATCAGCCCCATGGTTTTCACAGGTGTCTCATTACCTAGCAACACACTATGGGGAATGCTTTCCCAAACCTCACTCTCTTGCAATAAACTTCTTTAAATTACAGAGTGTTAAAAGTTAACTCATGGTGCTGTAACTTGTATTTTTTTTTTTTTAGTTAAGCTGATATTTTTTCTGGTCTTTCAAAATAACAGGGTTTTTTATTGCAATTTATTTATTTTTAAAATCCATCTATTTAGGCCGTTTAGATCAGATGGGTCTACCTTCCTACTGTGTGAGCAATAAGAGCCAATACCAAGGCTTGATGTGTTTGAACCCAAACCCCCTGAATGATAGCAAATTTTCTACATAATTTTAACAGAGTTTCAGCATCACCTCACCCACATTTAAGGAAAAAAAATAAAAGTAATAATAAACAAATTGGTTTATACAGCTATAAGTACCCTTACTCGCTCTGGATCTAATGGAATTCTAGGACAATATTTTTATGTAATTGATATATATGTAATCTTACAAACTAAACAGATTTAAGTTTCTAAATCAAAATTTTAAATTAGATTCTAAACATGTATTATTTATATGTTTATTGTATAGGTGCTCAATGTTTGTGTTGGGTACACATGCGGAGGTCAAGGACAACTTTTGGGAATCAGTTCTTGCCATTATGTTGTCCCTGGGGATCAAACCGAGGTCTTCAGGCTTGACAAGTACCTTTACCTGAGGATTGTGATATACCTTGCTGATCCCAAAATAGATTTCAAAATCTCTGAAGTGTTCAACTATGTTTGATGACATTAAAAATGACCTCCTGCCTCTTTACTATTAATTTGTTCAGAAAATAAAAATGTACAAAAATTCCCTCCTGACACTCAACAAAAGCATAAGCAATACAGGGGAATTTTTCAGTAATTAAAAAGTATTATTAAAGCTTATCCAAATCTAAATGGCTAATAATGAGGGCTTATAATCACATAATGATGAATGACTTTAGTTCAACTTTGTTTTTTATCAAATAGTTCGTACAATATATCACACAGATTTGTAGAGAAACAGAAAATAAAACCATTACCAGTTTCTGTTGAGTCAGTGATAGGCAGATAGGTGTTTCACAAAAGATCCCAACCTAATTCCCTGAAATCTGAGAAGACATGACTTATATGGAAAGTGAGTTAGATTGTGTGAGGGAACTAAGGCTGGCTATCAGCTGACTCCACAGGAGGAGGTCATGTGGTACCATGTGGGTAGATATAGCGTGATCACAGGGTTCTTATGAGGCACAGAGGGAAGCAGAGGATTACTTGTCAGAACCTGGATGTATATTAGTGAGAAAGCTCAACATGTTTGATCTAAGGATTCAGAGGTCACAGAGAAGCAGGCAGCCTCTGGATATTAGAAGGCAGGGACATAAACCTCTCCTTTAACACCTCAGAAATTCCCAAATTCAGTGTAGCTGTTCATGTATATGAGACTAGTATTTGTTTTTATTTTGCCTAAAACACATAGTATCATTGAATTTTACTTTATTTAACTACCTAGTTTCAATAGAGCCTGGGTCATAATATCTATTTAATAAATATTTGTTAACTTTAATTATTTCTTAATGTTTTTATGTAATGAGTGTAGAATACTGGTCAAATAATAACTGCAACACTTTTTACTTTGTAAACATGTTCATACCTGCTATCTGACTCTACACTGTACAATGAAGCATGCTTGTAGACAGCATTGTTTTCAACTTACAGATAAGGAAATTAAAAAAAGTTATAAGATGTGAGAAAAACTTGACTGTTTCACACAGATTATAAAGGAAAACCTTGTGTACCTAGGTTTCTGTTTAAATTTTACAACCTTAGGAGATTTTTCTCTTTAACTAATTAGTTCAAATGTTCACATTAAAAAGTGAGCACTCAAGAATTTTTCATGATACCAGTAACATGAAACAAAGTAGATGAATTGAATCATCCTATAATTCCCCAGACACTGATAGCAAATAAAGTCATAGTAGTAAATATCCTAGGAAATGATGTAAACTCATTAGTGAAGGCAGATTCCAGTTTAAATGTCATTTCAATATAATTTTTAAAAGCCTCCAGATAAATAATACATGTAATATTTCAAAGCAAAACCAGGAAGATTAATAGATGCAGATGATTGTTTCAATGTAGGTTTTCAAATAGGAGATGGATGAAGAATGGGGACTATGTATAAAGACAGGAGTTCACAAGTAAACAAAGCAACACAAGTATCACATATATGGAGAGGGCCTAGACTAATCCCATGCTGGCTTCCTGATTTTCCCTTCAGACTCTGTGAGCCCAGGTTTGTTGTTTCTGTGGATTTTCTTGTGATGTCCTTCACCCCTCTGATTTCTACAACCTGTTCTCTCTCTCTTCAGCAGGATTCCCAGAGTTCAGCCTAATGTTTCACTGTGGGTCTCTGCATCTGTTTCTATCAGTTGCTTAGGGGGAGTGGGGGGAGGGAATGGGAGGAAAGGTAACTGTGGTTGGGATGTAAAATAAATAAATTTAATTTTAAAAGAAAAGAAAAATAGGAATGTACAACTTCCAATTGTCACAAATATGTATCCAGATGACAAGTCTAAAGGAGCTAGTGGATGGGATGTAGAAGCAGGTTGTCATAGTGACAGCCAGGTAATGAACATTGGGAAGTGAAAGGGAAAAAAGGATGTGTGATAATGGTGAATGTGACATTCAATTCTCATTTCCTTTGTGAAGACTGATGGAGTAGAACAAAGTGTCATGTCTCCCTAGCAATGACTTGTTGGAGAGGCTGGGAGGAATCCAGAGAATTTGGTAAGAAACATTGGGTCATCATACTTCCCAGTACAAAGCTGAGCTCACTGTGCATCTGGGGAACTTAGAATACGATACCAGTGGAAGCTCTAAAAGTACATCATGGGAAATCAGAAAACCAAAGTGTGAGGGGGCATTGATGGCAGCAATGACAGCCATGAATTTCAATAATCCATCTCTGTCAGAATGGGAGGAGTAGAAACTTTAGTGTGTAAAAGAAAAACAAGACTATATCCCAGTTTAGAAAATAGATTTAGCATCAATGAGGCTTCAGGCTAAATCTATAGATACATAGTGAAATGGGAGTCATGGTGATCAAATGCTACCATGTTTTACTTTTAAAATCTTGTACGTATCTCGTGAGATCTTGAGGTTCAGAGTCTTAAACTATAGAGTGGAGATAGTGATGTTGGCCCCAGCAGTTTGTGAGGCTGGGAAGGCAGTGCCTATGCAGAAGATTTTGTTTTCTTCACAGAGAAAGATAGAAATGAATGTGGACCTGGGGAAAGCTATGCTCAGTCTGGTAAGGAAGCCCTGGAGGGGAGCTCTCTGCTCCTGTTTTACCATCTGGACATCTGTGAAGAACCCACAATCTACCACTGAAGCTTCTTCTCCAGTGATAGCTGCCTTTAGTGTACTGGCTCACAAGACAAAACAAATGGAACTGTTTGTCGACTGTGATGGATAAAACTGACTCCAATTAGAACCTCACACCAAACTGCAATTGCATTTTTCGCCTTTAGACATTTCATTAATAAATGCTATTGCTTTGCCACCCTGAGGCGTCCATCAGTAGGCACACATAACCTTAGAGCTAGTTGTCAAAGAGCATGAAGAAACCAGTGATCAATGAATCATTCAGGATTTCTGAAAGTCCGCATGAGCTTCATGATTCCTAACCTAGACTTCATGAGAGATATTTGTTAAGAAAATTAAATAACAGAAAGGAAAGCTGTCTGAAACTTCTCCACTGGATAATCATAACAAGGACTAGGTAATATTTTTATGATTATTAAAGTCCATACCAAGGAGTTGAAAATAATGTCTTACCACTCTTAAAGTTATGTTAATTGATAAAGTTTCTCTCATTGTGTCTTAATATTCAAATCATATTCCTATCAAATGATGAGTAAAATCAACCATGGAAACTATGAACCTGTCATATGAGATAACATGAACACCAAGAGGGCCGTAGAGATGGCTCAAGCATTAAAGATGAGGCTCCCAACCAAAACAAGAGAGTGAGGAATGGTTCTGGGCATCTGTGTTGGCACTGTGCTCTGGGAACATTTCCTTTCCTATACCCGTCAATTATTAATAAATAGCTGGTTTCCATTCACGAGTCACATAGGTCACACAAATTTGGACACATTGCATCTCTAAGTTAAGGGTTTATTTTCATTCATAAAGCTTTTTTTGTATATATCTTTTTAAAAAGCTGAGTGCTTTCCAGTTTAGCTATGGTCAATTAGTATTATAATTACCTTTCATCAAGTTTCCTAAACCAAATTTCCCCGAGAAGATTTATGCTAACAATCATGAAAAAGCTATTAGAAATAAAATTTTGATAAAATTCTGATTCTTAGGACTTAAATAGGATTCTAAGGTATTTTTACTTCTGCTTATTAAATATGCTAATGAACAAAGAGGAAAAACAAATATGTGGTTGTGAAAGGAAAACATCCTGTCCTTTGTTAATGCTCTTAGGAAGGCTCCCTTCACTGGGTCTTTCCTGATGGTTTCACAGGTGGTCTCAGCGTGTTGTGTAGATATGGGGAGTCAAGATTTTAAATGCAATGTGGCAATGGGGATGTATAACCAAGATGCAGAGGGAAGGTCACTGGACAGTAAATTGAGAAGAGGAAAATTCAGGAATAAAGGTAACCCTTGTCAGAATAATAATGTGTATCTCTCATGACAATACCTCACAGGAGAGCTCTTTAGCTGAATGCTCTGGGTATCACATGTCTGTCCCATTTCCGTGCTCAGGCCCTTTAAGGAACTTGGATGTATCATGTATTAAGCACTCCTCACAACCTCCAAAGCTGGCAGCTACTGATCTCTTTAGTTTTGTCCTAGTTGTGCCATATTGGAAATGTCAA
>LOJH01043741.1:1774-13526 GCA_001685095.1 Ellobius talpinus
GGAAGGAAGGAAGGAAGGAAGGAAGGAAGGAAGGAAGGAAAAAAAGAAAAGAAAGGGGGTAGGGAGGGAGGGAGAAAGAAAGAAAACATAAATTTAGTGAGTCATTTTCAATTCTTTGGAATGTCAAAAACATATTAGAGTGGTTGATTCCAGCTTTAGTATAAATATGAAAAAGATGTGCATCTTGTAATCGTGCAGTGAAACCCTGAGCTCAGGAAAGGCATGCCAAGTACCTGACTTGAAACAATCCTGCTGCCATGCCCATTTTGGAAGAATCAAAGTTAATAGCCTAAAGTGCCTTACAGGCATACAGGGAATGAATCTTATCTTCCTGTCACTCATCCACTCCTACGTTGATGCACTGCCCTTGAGGGAATGGTCTGGCTGGCAGGAACAACCATCCACATTACTTTTTCATTCACTGGATATCAGCAATACAAGAAGCTAAGCATCTTCTTTGGGGCCCATCCTGATGGGCCAGTAACTTTCAGGCCTTAGCTTATGATCTTCCGTGGAAGGGCCTAACTTTGTCTAGAACACTCATGGTATACCTGAGGGAAAACAGATGATCTGGAAGAAAGCAAGAAAGCCTCCAAGTCCCATTGGCCATTTGCACGGGGGCAGGTCTGCCTGATCAAAGAACCTGGAACTCTAACATCCCAGCTAGGGTCCATGGAGAGAGGAGAATGCTAGAAACCCTAGCTGAAGAAAACATCATTTGTGTTATCATCAGACCTGCTAACTATGACAAGATCAGAAAAGACACCCAGAAAGGGAAAGGCAATCCTTCTCTATTTCTCAATACACTGGTTAAGGTTTTCAGAAATTCACTAATTGTTCCCTTATCCACACAAGGACGAACTCTTCCTGGCCGGTTTTTCTTTTTTTTTTGGTCAACCTCAACATCTGCAGTAGCTTCAGAGGTAAATAGGACCCCAGACCTCACACTCAGCACTGGGTACCCCCTTTTCAATGTTCAACAACTGATATCTGAAGGAAGAGAAATGGCGCTCCCTCCACAAAGGATGAGAACGGGAGCCAAAGAGCTGCACCTGTGCTGTAGGAACCATCGGCCAGGCCCATCCTCTGAGGAACCTCTCTGATGAGCCGCAGTAATCAAAGGACTGCTACTGGATCTGGTTCAGATGTAAAACTCCAGGCAATAGGGTGCATGAATGCATGAAGTTCCCATCCCCCTCTCCCAGCTTTGTTTAATATATACGGACCCATAGGACTTAGCTGTCTGCCAATAAAGGAAAGAACCAAGCCCTGAAATATCTACCATATGAGATGAAAAGTCCCTCCCAAGTAGACCAGCAGGCAGGAAAGTAAAAGCAAAGGGGTTAAGTTTGTTCCCTCCAAAGACAGACCTACAAATCTTTTTGCTTTGTTAATGGTATTAAATGCCTCATAAATAGTTGATTCCATCAATGGTTTCTGCGTTACACTGTGTGTAAGACAGCATGGGATAAAACTCAGTTTACCCTCAGAATTTTTGAGAATAATTAAGAAAATTTATTGTCATTTTATTTCTTTTTCCTTTACGTTGTACACTACAGTTATTAATTTGGCGTGTGTGTTTGTGTGTGTGTGTGTTTTCATGATACTAAAAGGTCAGATTAAAGCACCCCACTGTCTTATAAATTAAGATAATCTTAAAGCCTGTTAAAACACCATTTTAAGTCTATAAAATCTTACAATGTTACTTGCTTATATAAAACAACATTCACTGGAGTCATAAAACCAAAGTTTCATGAAAGCTGTGAAACTTAACATTGGCCACATAGATTTGATAAGGATTTCCTTCTAAAACAGGCCCGGGGGGAAAGTAATTTTTTCCATTTAAAATGCAATTAAGGCTAAGATACAAAAATATAAAATAAAATAAAAAGACAGAAATGTTTTGTGCTAATCGAATACCTCTGAATAATGTACATTTGAAATCTTTTTAGTGGATCAATTACTATTGGTATGTTTTCTCAGATAACCCCACCAAGAGAAGAAGTCACCTGTGGAAATGCAGAGCCCTAGGCAGCCTGTCTGTTTTACTTAAAAGTTTCACCCAGCAGCAGAAAGTAGGCACATGCTGGTCCTGGGCTTGCATTCCAGGTTCAAAGGTTGTGAGCAACTGGATATTTCTTTCCCACTGAAGAAAAAGCAATCATAGAGTATTGTTGCCAAACTGAAGATGCTTAAAAAGGATAATGGACAGTTTTCTATTGGTCCCTTTCTGAGTTAGCTGAAGTTAATAAGTATGACAGCAAGAACGGCATCCATACTAACAGGACAGGACCTGTGATGAGCTAGAGCAGGGGTCAGAAACAAGTGGGGTGACAGGTAACCAAAGAAAAAGAGAACCCTCTGTGTGCAGTCAAGGATGAGTGGGGACAGTAGGAGAAGAGTGTCTGTCTCCAGGAGTCAGAAATGGGTAACTGAGGAGTATTGGATGGGCACCCATTCAGCTGAGCCGGAAGTCTTCTCTCAGAGATCAGGCCTCAATTTTGGTTTCCTGAGACTGAGTAAGCAGTTTCTGAGGGAGTCACGAACAAAGGTCAATTAATCTCCAACACCCTCGACAACAAAGACGAGGAGGCCTGGTATATGAAATACCAGACCAGGTTAGACCTTAGCGACAGTCAGTAGATAACCAAATGAGGACAAAGACCTTATTTGTCCAGGCCTGCCCAAAAAGGAAAAACTGTAACCTTAACCAGCCCTTGCTAGCTCTAGCCAATCAGAATGTACTATTATGACTGCCACTTGCTAAAGACAGTCATAGCTAAAACGACCTAACTGCTCTAGGAACTCCCTTTAGCTGTGCTTAAAAGAAGCCCACAGCTTCTCTGGGGGTCATTTCCATTTTGCCTTTGGGTGGGAGGGATGACCCAAGCATGCTGGAATAATAAACATTCTTACCTGGCACGGTGGTCTTTTGTGGAACCTCTCTAGGACCCTAACAAGAGCCAACCAGAGCAGAGCTTAGTATGGACGTTTCCCTATTGCAAGGGTCCCATTGTAAGTATCAGGGCACTAGCGCGGCAAAGAAGGTATTTTTGAAGAGTCATGGCTAGATATTTGCATTAGACACAAAAGATGTCAGGAAGTGGCCCACTTAGGCAATGCGATGGGAATTGCCTATTGTAAGAAGTCAATGTCCTAGAAGATGAAGCAGCCATCATTGTGGAGAACCAGTGTGGCATGAACCATTGTTGCCTAAGCAGAACTGGAAAGCTGTGATTGGCATGTGGGCCAACATCTCGGAGGACCAGCAGAAATAAGTGACCATTCATTATTTGGAATGTTCTAGCATAAGATGTCATCAGTCAAGTAGTGTTAAGAGTAGCATGCCTATAAAGTACTTTAAAATATTTGCTCACACTAGCAATGAGAAATAATGTGTGCATTGAATAGGGATCATATCTGGTACAGACTGTGAGAACCCAAGAAGATGGTGAGTGACAACCAACAGGTCCCCAGTGCAGGTTCAGGGCAGAGAATCACAGTCCAGTAGGGTGAAGAGGCCATCCTCAAATACTGAATCTAGATTCTGAGCTCAAAACAGGGCGTGGAAAAAGTCCACCTTGGGAGATAGTCTGATCTATGGTGGTAGTGCTAAAATGGGATCCCAGGGATATTGGCAATGGCTGTGGTCCAGGCACTAGAGTTATATCAGAATCTAAAGGGTATCCTTATAAAGCCAGCTGTAGAATTCTACCCGTGTACCCATTCAGGAGTATACACACTCAGTGGGAGAACCAAGGGAGGGTAGGCAGGCTTGGCCAGTGGGGCCATGCTTTGTTATGTTTTGTCAAGGAGGAACCTGGGTGAAGTGGCCATTCTTTAAGGGGATCCCTGGGTCCAGAGCATGAAAGAAATGAGACACCTCTCCTTTTCAGGATGAGTACCCATGAGGAGACATATTAGTTACAAAAAAAGAGGTTTGGTTGAGTAACCAAGCAGAGTCAGAGAGAGGGGAATTGGAATTAGTTGCTGTTGGTGTGTGAAGCAACAATAAGCTTAAAACTCACACTTTGAGGTTGAAGTAGAACATGTCTCCATACACACACACACACACACACACACAAAATATGGTATATTCCAGAATAAAAATTGAAATAATACAGGTCAGTGCCTATGTGTTCATAGGTGTTCATTTCCTGCTTTGTCCGTGAGGAGAAACATGGGAAAAGGATGCTCTCAATAGCAGTGAACACAAACAGCATCTAGATTTTAGCTTCTAACTATTACTTCCACTCAACATAGACTGGTGATCCTGGAAAGCTCGTCTCGTCTGGGAAAAGTGAGATAAAAATAAGCCTGGGGCTGATGCTGTACTGAAGAGGAGACAGTGTTTAAGCACTGAAAATCACTGTGAGATTGAGTTGAGAGCGTTGCCATTTTGAAACAGGGACAGTTGAGATTAAGATAATGGCACTAATAACGGTAGTAGTGACTCAGTGAGCAGACTAGAGAGCCATACATTTATACAAGTGTAAACAAGTGAGTGAACAAAGGAATTGAGTGTTCATTGAGGAATGGGATACTTGCACAAGTGCAAAGGAAACTCGCCTCCACCCCCCAATTAGGCCCCCTAAAATTCTTGTCAGTCATAAAGAGTAATTGGTGAAAAACCTGACATATACAAATTTAACAAAGTTAACCTCACCAGTATAGCATGACTGGTGCAAGGACCCACAGGCCACCTGACAGGAAGAGAAGGCAGTATCAAGTTTTAGACAGCTCCGCAAACAAAAGGCAAGCTGAATCAGGTCTTAAAGAATGCCCTCAAGGGACAGGCTACAAAGTAACATGCTGTAACCTTCCAATCGGTAATGGTGACAGAGAGCAAAGGCACAGGGATAAGCAGACTCTGGTTCTGCGTTCCACATGCAGAGGCAAGTGGTCAAAACACAGCTGGGATGCGATGATTGTGACGGAGGCAATGTGTGATGTCAATTTTACCATTTTGACAGTGCTCTTCCCCATACACACAAGAAAGTTAACTTTTGTAGAAAGCATGCGCTGTGGCATTTTGAGTGCCACTAACTTATTTTGTAGGAAATACACACTTAAGCAGTAAGAAACTTGTTTTTTTACATGGTTTAGGAAAAAATTACTTTGCATGGTTTTGCAATATTTATGTAATTTTGAGATGGTTTCAAAACAAGGAAATTCAGATGGATTGAAAGTGACAAAAAGCCAGGACAAAAAAAAGAACACATACTGTCATACTATATTTAACTGGAGTTCTAGAAAAGACAAGGCTCTTCCATGGTAATGCAAAGCAGATCACTGGTGCCTGGTGGGGACACTGCAAACAGTGGCCTCGGAAGGGACAGGAAGCAATTCCAAGCTGGGTGGAGATGTTCTGATGAGGTAGAGATTTAAGGCCTAGGTACTTTTCAAAATTGTACAGATAAAAATAGTATAAAAAGAAAACATAACATGAGCATAGATTTTCATAAAAATATTTTAATGTTTTAATTATGTACAAGCAGTTTAAACAATGATTAAATTAAGAGATTTCCAGACCCACTACTGTGTGGTGCAGTAGAATCCACTTAAGAAATAAAGGCCCACAGGGGCTGGAGAGATAACCAGTGCCTAAGCCCATTGGCTACTCTTTCAGAGGACCTGGTTTCAGTTCCCAGAACCACATAGTGGCTCGCAATCAGCTGTAACTCTAGCATGAGGGATCTGCTGCCCTCTTCTAGCCTCCATAGGCACAAGATATAAATAAATAATAAAGGCACAGGCTAAGTGTGTGTCATGCATGTTGTGAACATATAGGGTGAACATATAGGGTGAAGTAGGCTGATATTATTAGGGATAAATGAGGAAGACAAAAATAATAAAACGAGTTAGTTCGCCATGAATGTGCATATATTGTAAAATGTGTGCACCTGACAGCATGACCTGGAAGTGTGCTACATGGTGAGAAAAAACATGTGCCACAAAAAGAAAACACAAACAAAGCCACAATTCTAGTTATAATTTTAACACTCTCAGTCATGGGCAGAAACAAATGTAGTGACAGCACAAATTGAAGCCTAAGACAGAAGAATACAGAAGAAATGTATAAGCTAATGCCCAGCTCGCACCAGCTGCCACTTAGAACAGCTGGGCAGATGTCATCAGAGGGCAGAGAACTCACACTTGTACACCAGGGTCACCAAGGTAGTCCTTACTCTGAGCCACAAACTGGATGTTTACAACGAAACATTCTGAAGTAGGTCTTAGATTATTTTAAGGATAAATAGAAATCAATAATGGAATATTTCAGAAAATCATATTATAACTCACAAATAGGAGAAATTAAGGGAAAACCAGAGCAATGTAACCTGTCCATGGGTTGGAGGCTACCTTGTCACATCAGCTTTTCCAATTGGTATCTAGACTTAATACATTTCTGAATTCATGGCAAATTTTATTTGAAGTCTTGAACTAAAGTTTGAGAAAGAATAAGGCAGACATACTCAATCCATTTTGTTCAGTTTATTCTATTTCAAAGGTGTTGGGGCACTCCTGTGTCTTACAAATTATAGAAACCATGGTTTTCAGGTGTTGGAGAACGGGGGGACATGGATAAATAGAACTCCTAGGGAACCAATGGGGTAGGTTTTTAATAGAATGGGAGAGGCTTCGTGGAGCAAGTACAGTAGTTTCTGACAACTGTGTCAGAAACGACGAATGCTTAAATACTGAGCCATCAGGACTGCTTAAAACATTTTCATAACAGTAAGTACATTTATAAATACAGTTGAATTTAAGTTCATACACATATACATATACACATAAAACTAGCTTACATTCACATATAAAGAGAAAGAGAGAAAAAGTGGACAATCAAAGCTGCCAGTAAATGAAAAAGAAGATTCATTGCAGGTGAAAAGGAACAGATCCTCTGTAGGTTGTCTCCCTGCATGAAACTGATGCTCTGGTGGACCCTGCCAAGGCATACCATCCCACAAACATGTCACATGTAACAGAGTCAGGATAAGAGTAAATTTTAAAAGCATAGCTAATGGCATTAAGGCAGCTGGTAACAGGTGATGGGATAACTGCTCTGTCAGTGGAGATGGGTTGTTTCCTGCACCATTTGGCTAGGGGCAGAAACTCTCCAGTCTGAAGCTCCTCCATGTCTTTCCTAATGAGAGCTGTTCATTGTATTTCCTTCATTCCCAAGGAAGCAATAAGTTTCAAATACTTTAAATTGGTATGTACTTTTAAATTTAAGGTTATAAAGACCTATTTTAGAT
Source organism: Ellobius talpinus (assembly GCA_001685095.1). NCBI lineage: Eukaryota > Metazoa > Chordata > Mammalia > Rodentia > Cricetidae > Ellobius > Ellobius talpinus. The sequence continues at coordinate 9,034 of LOJH01043741.1, forward strand.
TAACAAAGGCTAACCTAGAGATCTGCACTACCCAGCTTTTTTTGTAAGCTGTTCTTTGCTATTGTCAATTTTACTGTTAAGCTTTTATTGCAAAAAAATTTTTTCTTGTTTGTCCTTCACAAGCATAAATCTGACCTGCTAAGTTAAAACCAGTTACAGTGAAGCTAGAGGACTCTGGATTAAACATTCCTCCTCAACTTCTCAGCTTGGACCCAGCTCTTCAGGCAGATCCTACACTCTACATATAACTCATATATACCCAATAGACAAACCTCAAAAGCTCAGAGACCTGGGAAATATGGCATTTAAATGTGTAAGTATTAAAAGGCTTTTCATAACAGAGAGATAGGTTGGCTCCTGGCAGTAACCTCATTTCCTCCAAAGAAGATAAATGGGAACAGAAGAATGTCCATCTTTAACTTGCTTCATCAAGTGAAAGCACTAGGCACCGCGAAAACTGCCTTTCACCTCAATTGCTAAAGACCCCTCCATACCATGGATGATGGGACATTGGAATTGACTGCTTGGTTTACCAGGGAAAGATAGGATGGACTTCTAACAAACTCAACATTAAACCTGAAACTATAAAACATTTAGAAAGTATGGGCTAGACTAAGATTTTAAGATACGAGATGAAGATTACAGTGAACAGAATGAAAATATTGACTTCAAGAGCAGCCGTGTTATGCGTGCACACGTCTAACCTCCATATCCAGCCTCGTGAGAAAACACCACCAGCAAAACTTGCTTCCATGTTTTTTTTAATGAGCTGTGCACTGCAAGTGTCAGGGACAAGGGATCCAGCAGACCCAGCTTAGCTGTCCTTTCCTGTCAAGGTTCTCAACTTTATCTAGATGTGGCTATAGAACTAGCAGGCCACACTGTGAGGAGGCCTGTTGTGCACTGCTCTCTCCTCTTCTGCTCAAGCCAGGGTGAGAATTAGGAGCAAGCAGAGAGGTAACCAGTGGAGGAAACAGCGCCAATCAAGATGATGTGTCCTCTCGACAGGGAACTCCGAGCACACCACTGAGACTACCACTTAGAAAGGTTTCTGGGTGTTTACGTGCAGTAATAAAAAGGGACCCAAACTACTCCTGTGGCGTATGGGCATTTATGACCTAAGTGCTTTCATGACCAGCCTGCAGACTCTTCCGAGTCATAAGCGTACCAAAATAAAGATACCTGAACACTGAGCGCTCATCAGCCGCTGTCAGGAACTGTTGCTGAACAGCAAACCTTATCTCTGTTCTGCTGAGCCTGGAGATAGATTGGTCAAAATTAAGTCTTGGAAGAATCATTAAAAGGATTTTCCCCTGCTGACAGAATTTCTGGACAGCTAAGGGTGATGGTGAGGGACAAGTTATGGCTACACAGGCCCAGCCAAACACACAAATAACAGTAGAGGTGATGAAGAAGAAGCGGTCCAGCATGTAATGCTCACAGGCTGCATTTGGTTGATCACTAGCAGCTTGGGATATGGCTAAATTCACCTTCAGATGAGATTGGGCAATACCTTTCATGACTCAAAACTTTTTTGAAACTTCAGAAAATAATTTTTAGTATGCTAGCGCAAGGTGTTCTCTTTTCCTAAAGAAAGAGACGTTATGGTTTGGATCCTCAACACGAGGGTAAGTCTCTAGAATTACTACAACTGTTCTTGTCTCAGAAAAGTCTTAGAACACAAAGGACTGGGTGAGAAAATGACCCGGCAATACTGAGCACAACTGTCCCTCATCGCTTACCCTGAAAGTCCTGATCACTTTCTGGTGGGTGTTTATCTGTGCTCCCAGTTCAGACCTGAATTCACACGCTTTTGTGTGAGTGGGCTTTGCCGTGCAGTTGGGCAAATAGAACATTGCCATGTCCTGTGTTCATGCTGGGGTCAGCTTTGGAGACTGTCTCTCAAAATGGCTGATCAGTTCCCACTGCTCCTACCCATGGACAGGAGTTTCTGGTCTTCGGTCTTGTGGCCAGAATTTGGGGTTTTCTGTTTGCTTGTTTTTGTTTTAGTCCTTCCAATGGGTGTGATGTGGGTCTTCTTGTTTTTAACGTGGACTTTGCCAGCGTCCAGCTGTGGTTCGTCACCTTTTCATGTGCCACTTAACCGCCGCATGTCTTTTGTTTCAACTAATATTTCTTTGGCGTGACAGGTATTGTTACACAGTTGTGTTGAAACGAATGTTCAAATGGTTACTTCAGATACAATAGAGCTTAATTTGGTATGAAATGACTTGGCATATGATCTATAAAAAGCCTTGTATCTATTAATAACACTTCTGTGTTTAATATTAATAAAAAGAAATGAAAATAATTTTTCTTATTTTTTTAAATTTAAACTTGTGATTTTGTTGACATTTTCACACACACTTGTATTTGCACAATTGCCACCATTCCTTCCTCTTCCTCAAACTCCTCCCTTTCCTCAACTCCCTCCACCCACTCCACTCAAAATCATGACCACTTTGTGTGGTATTTGTCATTCTGGAATGGGGTTACTTCATTCAGTATATAATATTTTCTAGCTCCATCCATGCACCTGAAAACTTTTAAGAGAAGTGTCAGCTCAGTATTTGCACTGATTGTTCTTCCAAAGGCCTTGGGTTCAACTCCTAGCACCCATCTGTAACCCTGATTCCAGGGGATCCAGTGTCCCCTTCTGGCCTCACACCTGTATTGCACACAGCACAAATGGTACATATATATACATACATGCACACACATACACATAAATAATAAACAAATAAAGCAAAAATAAATAAATAATAAAGCAAAATCTTTCAGAAGAGTGTCTTTTACAGAATATATTAAAAATTTTTAGTATATTCAGCTTCACTGTGTTTTCATAAATCATACTTTTGCTATCTTACCTAAAATTTTCTTATGATACCTGGTAGTTCATCTGGGTCTTAATATTCATTTTCAATACTTAATAATCTTTTTTCTTCTAGCAGTTTTATAAGTTTATGAATCAATAAAAGTTAAATTTTGCTAAGATCTGTACTTAGAGTTTTTCAGTCCTTTGTGTGTAAATTTATAGCTGTTTCCAGTAATTTGTCCAGAAGAAATTTATTTCTTCCCTTGAGTTTTGTATTTTGTCAAACACTAGTCAGACATATTTGTGTTTTTCCACTTCTGGATTGTCTTCACACTATACTATTGATCTCATTGACTGTGTTCTATCACCAATGAGTTCTGTCTCCATCATTGTGTGCTGCATTGCTGTGTCCACACTGTCCCACTGAGAAAGGCATTGGTGTATACCAAACAATCTGAGAACCCTGCTCACAAGAATATACTTGAGCCTTGAATAGAATTAATCATGCTCTGTGTTAGGTAAGCCCACTGGAAAGTCTGTGACCTCACTACTTCGGTAGTCACAAAGGTTATATAAGCTAGTTATGGAAACATCAACCACAAAATGCATAAAAATGAAGTGGAAAAAGTTTTTAATCTTATTATTTAGTGTGATAGCCATTGAGAGCACTGCATATGTCTGTTTCTAACTTTTGAAAACAAATGGCCAACAGCTGTAGGAAAACAAGATCAACAACACTGATCATCACATAGAATGCAAACCAAAATCACAATCACCTTACCTTGGCGAGAATAAATATGAAAAAACAGACAAAGGATCCACTTGCAGATGATTGCTCTGTCTTTGTGCCCAACCAAAGTTCCCACTGTAGTCTATGAAATTCGTTCTTGAAATTTATGAGACAAAAATTTGAAAGTCACTAGTTCAGACAACTTGGGTGGCCACCAGATTTTCCTGTACCTTAACCTGCTCCTACCTAAGCTCACAAAGAACTAAGGAAGTTTCTGTTGTTCTCAAAGACAACCCCACAAAGGCTGTATCAAAAATTACAAAAGATTCAGTAATATAGGAATAATTGTTACTGGAGACCTACTGTGTAATTCTGCACATATCGGTAGTGATAAGGTGTCTTCTTGAAGATGACTCGGATTGCAAGTACACAAACCCACACAAAATATGCTTTGTACAATGAAGGGCCTTAGTGTTTACAGCTCATAGACTGCTCATTGCACAAATTGTCATTGAGGTATGTGAATCAGACCCTATAACTATTGCTATTGTGAGTTATCCATATAAAGTTTGTATAAATTAACTTGCGATTTGATCTCTTGAATTGCAACATATGAAGTCCCAAACCATGATAGATGGTCACTTTCTACCACAAAGAGGCAAATGGCCCATATAGTCTTTTTTACTAATCACAGCAGACAGGTTCTGCATTTTGAGCCTATCAGCCATAAAATCAGATAAGGAAAATGTGGAATACATGTTGATAAGTGAATGGAGAAGGAACATGATGAGATGAGAAGCATATGCTTTGGAGTGAATCAGACTGCACAGACATTTGACTCCTTCTTGTTACACTTGTATTATACTGACCAAGCTCATAATTTCTGTATATATGTCCACCCATCTGCCTATCTATCTATCTATCTATCTATCTATCTATCTATCTATC